>SNQJ01S0068249.1:0-23487 GCA_010110895.2 Picea sitchensis | reverse complement strand
ATGACAGGAATGTGATTCATGATGGGAGAATGAACACATACACCCTAGAGAAGAATGGGAGGACACACATGTTGCTTCCAATTAAGGATAAGCAGGTGAAGCCGGAAGTAAGCAACACTGTACTTCTCATGAGTGGGAAGGAACTTCGTACAGAGGTTAAGAAGAAGGAGGATCCACAGTTCATCATGGTCAGGAAACCGAAGATTGTTTTGACTAGCAAAAGAGTGGATGATTTACCAGAGGAAGTTCAGGAACTGTTGGAAGAGTTTGTTGATATAGTAGTGGACAAATTACCTCATTCATTGCCACCGATTAGAAGTGTGAGTCATCATATTGATCTCATACCAGGAGCCAGTTTTCCAAATAAAGCCATGTACAGATTGACACCGCAAGAGAATGAAGAGGTTAAGAGGCAAGTCCAGGATTTGTTGGACAAAGGTTTGGTCAGGGAAAGCTTGAGTCCATGTGTTGTTCCAACAGTACTTAGTCCGAAGAAAGATGGAGGCTGGAGGATGTGTATTGACTCGAGGGCGATTAATAAGATAACCATCAGGTACAGATTTCCATTGTCGAGGATGGATGATCTGATGGATTGCTTGAGTGGAGCAAAGTATTTTTCAAAGATTGATCTGAAAAGCGGTTATCATCAAATTCGCATGAGAGAAGGTGATAAGTGGAAAACAACATTCAAAACTAACGAAGGATTGTATGAATAGCTTGTTATTCCATTTGGCTTAACAAATGTGCCAAGTACCTTCATGAGATTTATGAACAAAGTCCTGAGGGATTTCATCAAAATATTTGTCATTGTATATTTGGATGACATACTAGTTTATAGTAAAACAGTGGCAAAGCATCTGAAGCATTTGGATACAGTGATGAAGAAACTATAGCAAGAGAAGTTGTTGATAAACATGAAGAAATCCTCATTCATGAAGACAGAGCTCATTTACTTGGGATTTGTTATTTCAGCAAATAAGTTGAGGATGGATCCAGATAAGGTGGAGGTAATCAAGAATTGTCCATCACCGAAGAATATCTTTGAGGTGAGAATTTTTCACGGATTAGCTAGTTTCTACCGAAAGTTCATCAGGAATTCCAGTGGAATTAGTGCAGCGATGATGGATACAGTGAAGAAAAGACACAAGTATTTTCACTAGACTGAAGAGGCTGAGAAGAGTTTTAATCTGTTGAAGAGGAAGATCACGGAACAACCAGTTTTGGTGTTGCCATATTTCCGAAAGACATTTCAAGTTAAGTGTGATGCAAGTGGATTTGCAATCGAGGTAGTCTTGAGTCAGGAAGACAGGCCGATAGCATACTTTAGTGAGAAGTTGAATGAAGCGAAAGTGAAATACTCCACTTATGATAAAGAGTTTTATGCTATCATCCAGGCATTGAAGAAATGGAGGCATTACTTGATCCCGAAGGAGTTTGTATTGTACAGTGACAATCATGCACTATAGTTTGTGACTCAACAGGAAAAGTTGAATCAGAGGCATGTTAAATGGGTTGATTATATGCAGAATTTCACTTTTGTGATTAAACATATTTTGGGTACTACTAACAAAGTGGTTGATGCTTTGAGCAGGAAGTGTTTGTTGTTGCAGGAGTTTAGAGTCAAAACGTTGGGTTTTTATGATCTCAGGGACATGTACGCAGATGATCAGGATTTTAAAGAGGCATATGAAGCAGCTGAGAATCCAATTCTCAAGGATAGAAGCCAATGGGTAGAATACATGATCCAAGAAGGATTACTGTTCAAGCGTAATCAACTGTGTATTCCGAAATGCTCCATGAGGGAGAATCTCCTGAAGGAGAAACATAGTGGAGGATTAGCAGGGCACTTTGGTCATGACAAGACATTCACAAAGTTGAATGAGTCATATTTTTGGTCGGGAATGCGAGTAGATGTCAAAATATTCGTGGACAGATGCAAAATTTCTCAGCATTCGAAGGGAATGAAATAGAATGTGGGGTTTTATCAACCATTGCCCATACCATAAAGGCCGTGGGATGCAGTTAGCATGGATTTTGTATTGGGGTTGCCAAAAACACAAAGAGGTGTTGATTCAATCTTTGTGGTGGTGGATAGATTTTCCAAGATGGCACACTTCATTCCATGTCAGAAGACCAGTGACACAACTCACATTGCGAACCTATTTTTCAAAGAAGTCATTCGACTTCATGGTTTGCCAAGGAGTATAGTTTCAGATCGAGACACTAAGTTCATAGGGAATTTTTGGAGGACCTTATGGAAGAAGTTGGGAACTAACTTGTCTTTTAATTCAGATTATCATCCTCAGATGGATGGATAGATAGAAGTGGTGAACAGGAGTCTGGGAGACTTGCTGAGAAGCTTGGTGACAGAACACCATAGCCAGTGGGACAATATATTACTGCAGGCAGAATTTGCTTATAATGATTCAGTTAACAGGAGCACAGGGAAAATTCCATTTCAGGTTGTCTATGGCATGCAGCCGAGAGGAATTTCTGAACTGAGAGATTCAAAACAGACTACGACTAGAAGTGCTAGTGCAGAAGATTTCACAGAGGTGATGAAAGAAATTCATAGCTAGGTGAAGGAGCGATTACAGAATTCAAGCCAAGAGTATAAGTGTAGAGCAGATCAACATAGAAGACAACTTCATTTTGAGGTTCGTAACTTGGTTCTGGCACATTTGAGAAGGGAAAGTTTCCTGAGAGGAACATATAATAAGACGAAGATGAAGAAAAATGGGCCATGTAGGGTCTTGAAGAAATTTGGGGCGAATGCTTACGAGATTGAATTACCTGATGGGATCGGAATTTCTCCAATATTCAATATCTCAGATTTGTACCCATATAAGGCTGAGGAAACAGAGACTGGAAGTAAGAAACCAGTGATCTAGTGGACAAAGCAGATTCCATTTGCAGAGAAGCCGCAGATGGACCGCATACTGGATAAAAGAGTGAGAAAGAAGACCAGGAGGAAAGAATACTTTGAGTATTTGGTCAAGTGGAAGGACCATCCAGTTGAAGATGCCAGCTGGGAGAATGAAGAAAAGATACAGAGGCATGGACATACCGTGCACAAGCTCATGGACAGAAGCCCATGAAATTTTTCAAGCCAGGGAGTATGATGCAGGAGCATCCCCAACATCAAGCGAGCTAGCGTGGAAGCAAAAGACAGCTGGAGAAACACCTAGCGCAAATTTTGAAATTTCTTTGAAGTTGATGCACAATTTTAAATGAAGTCATTAAGAAGAAGTGCACTTGTATAATGTAAATGGACCTTGAGCGATTTTCTCTCATCCTTAGTAGGTAGAAGGCAATTATGGTAGTTAATGTAAAGTAGGTAGAATTGAATGTGTAGATTAGACAGTTTTAGAGAACAAGAGGGAAACGGGATATAGAGACCCTCATAGTGTATTGTAACATTATGAAGCAGCATTGTTGAGAGAGCATAGAAGACGCAGAGAGCTGTGTAAGAACACCCATGTACAGATATTTGGATTAATAGAAAGAGGTTGATTCAAATTCATGGTTTCGTGTTTGTTCTCTGTGTATTGATGTTGAATGATATGCTCATGAATGTTTAATTCATGTTATACATTTTCTTTATATGTTGTGTATATGATTTCATGTTTGAGTTTGAAGTCTAAAAGGAAATAGGAATGAGTTTCAATTGTTTCTCTATCTAAGCAAGGGTTCCTGCAAGGAGTGCAGTTGAAGTGTCCGCAAGGAGTGTGTTGACAAAGGGTTCAGATAGAGATAGATTTTGTTCTCATTTCCACAGAATTTTAGTCAGACATAGGAGCTGTGCAAGGAGTGTGCAGGCTGAGCGAAGTCTCAGGGTTGTGAACCTGAGTGAAGCATTGAGAGACTACTGCTGCAGGTGTGCGCAGGGTCGAAGGAGATTCAACACTTGGAAGTGTCTGAAAGTTGCCGCAAGGAGTGCGTGCAAGAGTCTTCTCTAAGACTTAGAGTCATAAGGAAGCTCAGGAGGTATAGGACCTTTGGGTAATCGACAAAGAGAAGCACAGGAAGCTTATGCCATGGAGTGTTTAGTAGGCATTGCAAGTTTGTGCTGCAGGAGGACAAGTTCGTGGAGGAACACTTAGTTATTCAAAGGAATCGTCAAGGACGAATGGACGGTTGGAATTCTCCGAGGAGGATTCATGAATTTTCGTGAGTCGTTAGATCTCACAAGAGGAGCAAGGGAGTTACTGGAAGTATTCCTAAAGGTTCAAAGCTCAGGAGGAATAGGACCATAGATCCGAGCCATAAGGGCCATTGGATTTACATGTGAATATTTTCATCGGGTTTTCGTGGGTGGAAGTCTCGTAAACAGTGCAACAAGAATTGTGAAATCACGAACCGTGATATCCCTAAAGTCAAAGGATTGTGTGGGCCACGGAGGAGTCAACGAGTGGACAGGTGGTACGCCATTTCAGAGTTTTGCAGGGTGAAGTTTCGAAAACATTGCATTAGGATTCGTGATACCACGAACTCTGAAATGTCGATGAAGTGAAGGATCGTTGAAAGGTCAACCACATGAGTGCATCGGAGTTTCGGAAAATCGAGGATCGGGAGTCGGGGAGACAAGTTGTTCGACATCGCAAGTGTCAAAATCGCGATAGGGAAAATCTCGAAAGGGTAAAGGAAAGGTCAGCGTTGACTGTATCGGGTTTCAGGGATTCGAGAGACCAACGCTTGACCACTGGATTCGCGAAGCGGTGAAGTCCGATCTCCCAAGTGAAAAGAGGGTATCTCGTGAGAGTTTGCTATGGGTGCATATTTCCCGATAGGGAAATAGAAGAGCTGTTTATAGTTCTTTGAGCTGTGGTAAAGGAAAGATCATGTGTGCATGCCGACCTTCCGACCTGTAGGCTGAGAGGTTGCAGCGTCTCCATCAACAACATAATCACTAAAATACATACCTTTGTCTGATGATAATTCTCCAATTCTCTGGTTGTCCTATCTACTGCTCTACCCAAAACCAAATCTTCCTCCTTGCCAACTAAGAACAGAGCCTGTCTAGCTCCCTAGCTCCAGGATTCCGTGAGGATTCCTAGCCCTCAAGCCCAAAACTCCCAGCAACCTGGTGCACCCCTGTAACAGTTCACCCAAACTCCAAACCAGAAAATATCCTCAACAGAAAATACAGTCCCTTCTCTCAAATGCTCTCCTTTCCCCAAATTCCAAAAAGTCCCCTTTTCTTAATGCCTCTCCCCCTCATATCCTTCCCCATTCACCACCTCCTCCTTCATTTAATGACACCCACCTTATCCCTCCATTTACTAACTTATCCCTCCATTCAATACCCTATCCCTTGTCATACGTAAAGTTTTATAATAAATAAATTAAAGTTATTAAGCCTTTAATTCCTTACCCAAATCATTAAATGTGTTAAGTAATCAATTAATTAATTAATCAACATATATTAAACATTAATTAATTAATTAATTAATATTATTAATAGTTAATCATTACTTAACTAATACACATTAGGACAGTTAATTATTTAATTAACTATTATTGATAACCTTAAGCAACTATTTAACAAGGGTTCTTACATACACCTACCCTTCAGGAAACTCCGTCCCGAAGTTAAAATATTTTATGATACAAGGGAAAGGAAACATGGTTCACACATTCATAACAAATAACTGACATTATTAGTAAGTTAGCCAAAAACTCATTCATACTAGTGTACATGTGCAAGAAATGTATGTGTAGCTAGTACATACAAGTCTCGTTCATGTACTAATATTAATAACTATCATCTCTATAGTAATTTCCATATGCATCCAATCCATTCAACAAGACTGTTCATTTTATAAAAGAAAATAAACCAATCAAATGTTTGCGAAATCCTTTAATTTCAATTATCTAGCTCAACAATGTTATTTAGACAATTGTAGTTTAATTACATAATTATGAATATTCATATATATATAAGCATTTTCTTTTCAGAAGGAAAACAATAAGTTCCAACATACGGAAAATCTCCACACAGTCTCAACTATTTCTACTCATCCTTCCTCCCTAACTTACTTCCATCTTCCATTCCTATCCTTCCCCTGCTGGACTATCTTGGAGTGTCAACTATATTGACCTAAATCCAAATAGAACTTAGAAGAGAAGTGTTACTATCTTGACCAAGCTTCCCCAGTAGGCAACTGACAGTCATCATCACACATATAGGGGAGCGTGAGCTAACATCGTCCTCCCATGACTTCAGGTTTCGAAGGATACACAGTGGGAAATGCCTCCACCCCTCCTAACAGGACTAGGGTCCACAACCTACAATGGAATATACAATGGCTCTGTGTTGCTGGGAGTTTTGTCATCGTCTATTTGGTTTTGGGCAGTCTCACCACCTGAAATCCTGCACTGGTCCACATATCATAGCAATGCATCCAAACCAATATAATTTCACATACAAAGATTCATACCATATTGTTTCTCAGCTAGTGGTCATGACATCCACTTTCATCATCATTATCCCTTGGCTATTTCATAGCCTATAACCTATAGGTTAGTCAGTAACACAAACTCATACATTTCTATGCATTATCATCATGTAATTGCATAGAACCATCATTTCAATTTGGTATCCACGTATCGACAACTTTAACATCAAAGTTTTCAAGTTAGAAATAGATCTCATAATATACCATAATTCAATTTCGACACCCATTCATAAAATTATCATTTACAAAATAGACTTCATCATATCCATCATCATCAATAATATTTAAACATTCATAAAATTTACATTCTCATAATATATCGCATCATATCCATCATTATCCAAATATATTTAAACATTCTAAAATTTACATTTTCACAATATATCACATCATATTCATCATTATCCAAATATATTTAAACATTCATAAAATTTATACATCTAAAAGTTCAAGTGTATCATTTAATAGTTTCACTTGTGAATAGAAAATAAAAGTGTGTAGGCCTCAGGTAATCCTGGCTTTCTAAGTCAAAAGGTGGTGTTACATACACTCTACCTTCGAGAAACATATTCTCGAGGTGGTCAAAAAAGTGAGGGATAGTCTCGCCGTAGTGTCTCTCCCAAGTAGTAGATCCTAGACTATACTTGTCCCATTGGACCTTAACTTGGTCTACCAGATGGTTCCTGAGTTGTCGGACTCTACGGTACAATATATGTAACGGTTCTACTGTGAGAGTTCCCACATTCGATACCTGCAATTCCTTCTAGTTTAGCTTATGTGATTCATCAACAACATAATGACGTAAAATAGATACATGAAAAACATTATGAGTTTTATGCAGGTGGGGTGGCAGTACGATACTTGATTGGGGTGTGATCTGATCTGATAGCTGACGATGTCCAATTTTCTCTTGGATACTAAACGGTCCTATAAATCAAGACGACAACTTTGTCCCCTTCGAACCATATAGTACTCTTATTGGGCACGATCTGAGATGAAACATGGTCTCCCCTTTGTGCTTGATTGAGTCTGTGTGCATCAAGCAGGTTTCTTCCTATCCGATTACTTCCTTTAGTCTCACTAATCTAGATGCCCTATTTACCCATCTCTTGAATTGAATTCAGGCGAGAGGTGTTATTCGTTCTTCTAATCTATCCCAAGTCAATGGCGTTCTACATGGCCTTCCATCTGGGCTTCATGGGGTGGCATTTCGATGGAATTTATGAAACTGTTGTTGTAGCCAAACTCTACCAAAGGTAGGTACTTATCCTAATGGAACGTTATCCATGACATACATTCTAAGCATGTCTTCCATGACTTGAATTACTCTCTTAGTTTGCCCATCTATTTGAGGGATGATAAGTTGTACTTAAGTTCAATTGAGTCCCCAACGTTGACTACAAACTTGTCCAAAATATAGAAGCGAATCTGGAGTCCCTATCAGAAGCTTGATCTTCTTAGGTATCTACGTGCAAGCGAATAACCTCTTACAAACACATGTGCCACATCGGGGACATCATTAAGTGATATATTTGAATAAGAGTAAGAGCACTCTTAGTTGCTTATCAAATTATCCTTAAGATGGCATTGTCATTTCTATGATATGTGAGTGGAAACACCACAACAAAATCCATGGAGATGACTTACTTGGACATAGGAACATCATGTGGTTGTAGGGCTAGTTGGGTGATGGTGTTGACTTTCCTTGTTGACACTCTAGGCACTTGGTGATGGAATGGACTGTCGTGCTTCATGCCTACCCAAAGAAAAGATTCTTCATGTATGCATACATCTTCTTGCCTTCCGCACCCGGTATCGCTGTAAAATTATACATGGAGCTTCCTTGATATGATGCTTAAAATGTCCCCACTTTCATGGATGTACATCCTTCCTCGATATCTTAACTTGGTCTGTGCTTCCGGACTATATCCTTCATAATTTGGATCCAATTTCCTCCCACTCACGGAGGTTGGAAGTAACCTCTAAATACCAACATGTGTTGACGCAACTCCTTGGAGTTGCGTCAACACATGTTCCCTCAGTTGACCTTTAAGGGTACCAAGGAGAAGACCGCGTGGTCTCCTACTCAAGGCATCTGCGACCACATTTTACTTTCCCTTGATGTATGAAATACCAGTAAAATACTCACTCCTTAAAACTCCTCCATCACCTTTGCACGGCATTGGATCCCTTTGGTGAAGAGATGTTTTAAACTCAAAACAGACCATCAAACATTAAAAAATATCTTCACTCAAAGTTTCAGAGCTAGCATTGTAGCTGCCAAATCATGAGTGAGTGGCGTAAAGATCTTCATGTTTCTTTAACTTCCTTGATGCATAAGCTATCACTCCTCCATCACCGCATTATCGCGGTCCCCAACCTTGGCGAGGCGCTCAGATGCGGTGTGAAGTCCTTTTCCATATCCAACACTCATAGAATCGGCGCACTAGTTAGTAACATCTTAATCTCAATGGATGCACTATCACATTTCTTACGTCCATTCATACCTAACCCTTGCCCTGCAAAGTGGTGATGGGTTTTACTAATTTTGAGAATCGCTACAAATCTCTAATAATAACCTCCTAGCCCCATGAAGCTTCTCACCTCATGGGCATTTTTGTGCCCAGCCACTCCATAATGGCCTTTACCTTTTCTGGGTCCCTTAGGGTCCTTCACGGAAATGATGAGAGCCTAAATAGTGGATACTTCGGAAGGAAGGAACACTTGACAGCTTCACGTACAATTTATTCTCTAAGGCGAGGGAAAACACTTTTCGTAAGTGTTCCTCATGTTCTCTTTCATTTTGGAATAGATGGGGATACCATCTAGAAAGACTTGTACAAAATGGACTAAGTACTTCCGAATCATTAGTTCATGAGGCTCATGAATCTTGTTGGTGCATTGGTCCGAATTCGAAGGTATTACAACAACAAACACATATGCCATTTTGGGTTGGAAAGGCAATTTAGGAATATCACCTTCCTTAATCCTTAACTAGTGATACCATGATCGCATAAATCGGTCTTTGAGAATACCATTGCTCCTTTCATATAGACAAGAGGTCATCTATTAGCGGCATTGGGTACCTATTTTCCTTTGTAGCATGGTTCAAGTCCTTGTAATCTATACACTGTCATAAGGAACCATCCTTCTTCTTCTAAAAAATTACTGGTGCACTAGGATTGAGACAGGCCTTACTAGCCCTAAGTGTAGTAACTCCTTCAGCTGCATTTACAGCTCTGAGTTACTGGCCTTTGTCATTCAATACAAAGTCTTGGAAATTGGTTTTGCACGGTTTTAGCTCAATAGTAAATCAACCTCTCTCTCAAGAGGTAACCCTAGTAACATGTTCGGAAAAACATCCTTAAAATTAGAGCGTACCAAATTACTAATCCAAGGAGGGTCCTTCCTTTCATTCACTGCTTCAACAACATAAAGTCCAACACACCCTTGCCTGAAGCATCTCTTAACCTTCATAGTTGAGATAAAGCATAGCAACACCTTTCTCCGTACACCCTAGATCTCATTGGCCTTCCTTCGTCTACCTGAGAGAACCCTTTTACTTGAGAACAATATACCAAATCCTACGATGGGATGCTAACCAATCTATTCCAATGATCAGGTCATACGTAGAGAGAAGTGACATATACCTTCAACACGGTAGTACACACTCCTAGGTCTACTATACAATTATCAAGCAGTAGGTCTCTACCGCTTGTTTTTCCCCGAATCCATCTTTCGACTTGTTTAAAAGTCATAGATTGCTCGTATAGTGCCAACCCACTCTTTTCTAAATGCAGGATGGTGAAATGAAACTATTTGTAGCACAGGAATCAAACAAAATCTTTACATTGATATGATTTAGCATGCTTGAGTGAATCACCACCATGGATTGATGTTCATTTTGGTGACTATTGTAGCATTAAATCTGGTGGCTATTACTTTCTCTTCCCATTGGGGCATTTCTTTCTCTATGCACAAATCTTGATTATAACTGCAGGCGGTCCACACATTGGTAGTGGGGTCCTCCACTATTAGGTAACGATTTAACCTAGGCATTGTTATGTGACTATCTCTAAAACGAGTTCCTTCCCCTAAAACCCCATCCCCTACTAGTTGCTCCCACGAGATGGTCGTAGGGCTGCACAGATAGAACAGTGTTGAACGAGATGCTGCACTCAACGCCATTGAAATCCATGCGGCTACTATCCTTGAGTGCGAATCTATTACCATATGGGTGGCCTTGAGTTCCACAGGGAAATGTCCCTGGGGGCCTTCCCCATGAATCCAGGACTATGTGGAAAGGAAGGTCTCATACCTCTAGTTAAGTTTGTGTGTTCCTCCACATAGCATGTTTTCCCTGACCGGATTCATGAGAAGGCGGTTTCCACATCTGCACCATAGCCCTTATCTTAGGGTTTAGCCCATAGGTAGGCATTCTTTGTGATTGGTCATTATCCATGTATGAAACATATTTAGGGGAGGTGGCTAGGTTGGGGCTAAAGCATCTAAGATTGATTTATTAACCTAAGAAAACTATTGACTTCCGCTTTCGGTAGCTATGCTAGATTTCCACCATACTAGCCAATTTCTCTAACTTACATGCCTAGTGCACATGAAGCCCCCCTCTGCATTATCTTGTTCTAAGTCCTTATACTTTGCTTTTACAACTAATTAAGGTGACTTCCAGCCTAATGTCGATGAAATGAGTCTAAGGTTATCCTTCGATTCTTGACTCATTGGCTTTCCTTGGAGCATTGTACATATGCATTGAATTGTGTGACTCGGTGGCTCCAGGTGCGAGTCTTTAAGGATTGTAAAGTGGCTTTTGGCATTGGAACTTAGCGCTGGTGTGTTGTGGTTATGTATTGCTTCCAGACTTGTGTTCATATGAAGTAGTGAGCCTAAGGCTATGCATGAAGCTTACTTGGCAGCTTGTGTGTTAGGTTTGGTTCTTAGCTTCGTGGACTTGGAGATTGGGCCTTTTTTTTTTTTTTTTTTTAAAATATTTTTTTGTTTTAAGTTAATCACCTTAGTTTTAAACCTTAAACATAGTTTTAAACCTTAAAAGTCCTAAATTTAAATTATTCCCTTTGATTAACCACTTTTGATTAATACTATTAACTTATAATTAATTTAAAACACAAATTTAAATGTGTTTAAACTTAAATATGTTTAATTTACATAATTAAACACAAAATATTTTTAAACTAAGCAAACAATTAAGAGTGCGAATCTAACAATGCTGGTATCCCTCTTTCTTTTAATTTTCTAATCTAAAATACTTAAAATAATGAATTAAATTAAAGATAGAAAATAAATAAAACAAATCAATGGAAGAACTAAAAAGAAAACTACAACAAAATAAATAAATTATTAATTGGGTGAGGGCAGCATGAAGTCCGCGTGCCTTCCCTACTTCCTCCGACACCTTCAATACATTTCCTGTCATTTCTTTTTGTCCTTGGCTACAGGTTGGTTACCATAGTGGATTCCCCTCTGCACATCACCTTGGTGGTTCTCGGTGAGCCCAGTTGCCCAATCAGGTTCTTTCATGAATCTCCTCCCTTGTCTAGGCCAGTTGCTTGGTCACATCTTGCCTTGACTCTCCCAGGTGGAATCTATCCTTGGAGCCTTTATTCACTGCTTAACTGTTTACTATTGCAGGTTTTTGGCTTTGCATATTTTGTCTATGTGCATTGTTTTGGCTTCGTGGACTCCTCTGTGGCGGAGTTAATTGTGAGTGTTGTCGCTTTATACGGCTCTTGTCCTCGTTTTTTGAAGCTACAGTGGTAGCGGCTTTCATAGCTTAGGGTAGAAGCGTTTTTTCCTCGTAACGAGGTGTACTTTGGTTTGTGTATGTGGCTTTCGTAGCTTAGAGGTATTCCATGCATGTGTTGTGCACACTGTGCTTCCTTGCGACTTGGCTTGATTTTGGAGTGTTGGGTTTGTATGTTTGGTGGTGTGTTGTGGACCGTGGTGCAGAGATAATGGGTCGGTGGGCTCTTCCCTTGCTCAGTGCTTTGTGTGGGTGTTGGGGATGCCTTGAAACATGTTGTCGATTTCTTCTCAGTCACTATGTTGTCAATTTAAGTCTTGTCCTCGATCACATAATTAGAGATTGGGCTTGATGAAGATAAAGCCAATTTTTTATTTTTTATTTAATGGTGTTTTGGCTCCACAGGTCTCTGGCATTGGTTGTTGGCTTGTATTTTTTGAGGATGATGCGTAAGCACCTGTACCCCATGGGCTGCTCCTGCAATGTGGCTCGCTGTGGTTTGAGCATTGCTTGAATTGCTTGCGTTGAGCTTTGTTCTTGTAGGCTTGGCGGTTGTGTTGGGCTTGTGTTGGTTACTATGGCATGCTCTCTTGGGTGTCAGGTTGTTTTTTGTGTGTTGGCATTGAATTGGCTTGTGGTACTCCATGCATGTGTTGTTTGTGGCCTTTGGTGCATGCGGCTCCTCCCACAATGGCTCGATTCATGGCTACGATGTATACGTGGGCTTGGCATGGTAGATATGTCATGAGCCGAGGAGTACGCCCACATTGGTCTCTTAGATCTCTATGACACGGTGGTAGTCTTTGGGCTCATTGTCCATGGTCGAAAGATGGATATTGGGTCTTAGACCTAATAAATTAGACTCTCTTAGACTCTCTTCGGTTTCTTAGCACTTGGTCTCGGCTTGGCTTTGATATGCTTGGTGTGATCATCTTGCGGACTTGGATGGAAAAATTGGAGATTAGGCCTTCGTGCCCAATACTTTGATATTTATTTTAATTTAAGATTTGGCCTCATGTAATGCATAAGAGATATGCCCCTCATGATCTCTCCTCAGCTTAATGCTTGGTATCCATACTTGGCATTAGGATTTCATATGCAGATGATTGATTTGGAAAGTGGGCCTCGACCCATATAATTTTTATTGTTATTTATTTTTTGGTTCATTTCAATTATTATTATTATTATTATTTATATTTTTTAGGATCATTAAATACAGGTATGGTAAATGTATTCATGGGAGTTAAGAAGGCTATCTAGACACAATAGCCGAGACAATGAAGCCATGATATCCAATTGGGAGAGGCTGCTCATTCAAGAAAGCGAGTTGTCTTTCTGGTAGTTATCAAATCCGGTATTCAATCCATAAGAACCTAACCTTATACTAAATTTCTATTGGATTTTTGAAGCAGATTGTTGATTGCAGGTGCTAGCTTGGTTTAAATCTTAGACGCTACACTTTGGCGCTACGTTTTGGCTTTATTGGCTACTTTGTTTTGGCTCACAGGCCCATGACAATGGTATTATCCAAGTTACACTTCATATGAGACCCTCTAGGGATCTTGGATGCTCACTTCTTGGTTTTATTCTGTTTTAACAGCTTTGTATAGACTTCTCGTCTTAGACACCATCATAGGGTGGATTTTGTAGTTTGGAGACTATGTTTGGAACTTGTTTTTTTTTTTTATCAAAGTTATCAGTTCATCCTTGAGGAAAATGATATCAGATTAAATACATAAGTACATGTATTATTTAGAATATGTAAATCTTCTTTATACTTGAAATAGAATTTAGGGGTTTTTTTTGTGATATTGTCATGCATTGTTTTCAATGCATATATAATAGTGATAATATTAATAAGAGTCATTTGGAATAACAACAAAGACTTGAATTATGACAAAAATAAGGGCTATTCCATTCACATAACACTCGGATTAGAATTGAAATAAATCGAAAGAATTGAATTAATATTTGTTCTTAAACTTTACTTGGGTTCTTTGAATTTTACTTGGGGAGGTCCATAAGCCCTTAGTGTTAGAACCGACTCCCGATACCATGTGTAAGGTTTTGTCCCCACGAGCCTTATAAAACACAAGCTAAATGAGGAATAAAGAAATTATATCATATAAAATTTAATCATCAACTTATAATCGTAATTTATTCAGCATAAATTTTGTTTTTGAATAGCATGAAAATGAACTTACGTATCCATCACATAACACAACATAATTAGTAAAATACATACCTCTATTTGATGTTAATTCTCCAATTCTCAGGTTGTCCTCTCTATTGCTCTACCCAAAACCGAATCTCCCTCCCTACCAGCTAGGAACAAAGCATATCCGGCTCCCTAGCTCGGTCCGTGAGTTCACGGCCCCCAAACCCAAAACTCCCAGCAAACTAGTGCACCCATGTAAAATTTCATCCAAACTCCAAACTAGAAAAATCCTCGATAAAATCTGAGTCCTGCTCTCGATGCTCTCCCTTTCCCTAGATTCAAAAAGTCCCTTTTAGAATGCCTCTCCCCCTCATATAGTTCCCCATTCACCGCCTCCTCCTTATTTTAATGCCACCCACCTTATCCCTCCATTCTATACCTTATCCCTCCATTCAATACCCCATCCCCAGTCATACATAAAGTTTTATAATAAATAGAATTAAAGGAGTTACTAAGCTTTTAATTCTTTACCCAAATCATTAAATGTGTTAAGTAATCAATTAATTAATTAATCCAACATATTAAACAATGATTAATTAATTAATATTATTAACGGGTTAATCACTACTTAACTAATACACATCGGGATAGTTAATTATTTAATTAACTATTCTTGATAACCATAAGCAAATATTTAACTAGGGTTGTTACATACACCTGATCAAGATTAGTAGTTAATTGCTTTGTTGTTATGTTAAACTATTTGGCTTCCCAAAAGTAACTAAGGTTTCAATGGTCCCCTTGGTAACATCTGGTTGACTGAGAGTCTTTCCTTTTCAACATAGTCTAAGTAATTTTCTAGTTAGGCACGCTCTTTAGTCTGAAAATTGGTTAAACTTTACTTGGTTTAAGCGAAGTCTAACTACCAGTACTAACCAGACTAGAAGTAACAAAGGGTTAATGTTTTCCGAACACAGGTTTTGAGGAGGCCGCCCTTGTCCTCATAAAAGAATTAAGGATGTCAGGAGGTTTGACAATTGAGATTTAATATCAAGTGACCATTAAAGGGAGGTGGGTGGGGATGAGGGCCGATCGTTAATACCCTCATCAAATCCAAACATGCCAAGTCATTCTTATTACATGGTGCATTCCCTGTTGTACTTGTCGTATTCAATACACATGGGCTCGTTGTTTTCAGGGTAACAATGGTTTTTTATTGTCATTTTGGAGCTAGTCTGTCGTTCCTTGGCCCTGCACTTCCCTTTTGGACTTCTCATGGCATGTTGAGTATGGAGACAAGGTGCGCCTCCCAGAACTGCCCCTCCTCATGGTAAGTGATTGTTTCCTTTGCTGTATTTTTTGTTTCAACGCTCTGTAAGGACCTTCCGACTTAATGTTCCTTATATTTCCTTCCCATGATTCACGTAGGTAGCATTTTGTTCTAAGATTGTTCTTTTAGTCACCTCCTATACTCACTAGTTCGAGTAATGGGTTTCTCTCTATCCTAGCACACACCGTGCCTCGAAGGAATCATGACTCTGAAATTTATTTTAGGTTAGGGTTTTGTATGTGCTTAATTTTCTATGTTGGTATGTGAATCCCATGGCAAGCCTGAAATTCCATTTCCTATCCTGGTTGGGTGTCTGTTAGGATATTTTACTCTCTGGTCCTCTATTTACCCAAACTATTCAATGAAAGATACGCGATTGCAATTTATCTTATTTGAAGTTCGCCCATGTAATTAGTAGTCGGTCAGATCCTTATCACTATACTTCCATCCTACGAGAATACATCCTAATGATGATTGTGTTTATTCTATTCATGCCCATCTGCTTATGAATCTGAACATATTTTCAAAAGAGCATGCACGACTGGGACTCTCATCTCTATACTATCTCGGCATCCCCTCTCTTAGTTAACAAATTCACATGGGTGTGATATAGATTTATTGTTATTTGTTAAAGGAGAGAAACATCCCATCTTTACTTTATTTTTGAATTAAATGTTGGTTTACGCTTTTCGTGTGACCTAAATCTATATATATTCAACATTTGAATAATCAATCGTTGTGAAATTTCCTTTGGTTATTTATTGGTCCTTAATGCTAATGGTGGGCCTCTCTGATTTTTGTGAGGGTACCCACCAGGGATATTTTGGGCCCCTCCTCCCTTATCGGCCTGGGAGGGACGTGGTTCATTGCAGTGGTGAAGGATGTCAAACTCCTCCAACTACAAATAAATAATTACTTCGGCTATTATTTATTATTAATAACTTAAATCCTGTTATCAAGATTATAATGATTCATTTTATCGTTAATGGAGTGTTTCAAATCTGCAGTTATGAAGTACAACTGTTGTCACCCGCGTAAGAGGTATTTAGGTTCCATTATTCCTTTTCCAAGAAGCTTAGGTGTTGAGGTGAAGAAGGTGTGACATCCCCAAAATAAAGAAATTGGATAAAATAATTTAGAATCTAAAATGCTGGAAATTTATTTCCGTTTTGGCAAATTCGAATCACGGAATTTTTCCATTTATGGATCAGTGCGAGATTTGAATTTAATAATTGTATTTAATTACTGTGACTGTTAACTATTTGACTATGACACTTCATCACCTTGGAATAATTATATTAACTGCGGAGGACAAATGGAACAACCAGCGTTAAGATTAAGTGACCATGACTCCATGGGTGGGAACATGTTGGAGCTACCTAAGGGATGATTGTTACAAGAGGAAAATCAATGATTTGGCCATCGACAACCCCTGAAAATCAGGGATTAAGAAAATCTATGAAAATCCCAAAAGGAGGGAAAAAACCTAGGAAAAAAATATTGTTTTAAATAACACATGTGAGGAGGCAAGACACTACCAAGTATGCTAGGAAAGGATTCCTGAGCTCTCTTGTTGTTATGGACACTCTGAGTTGAGTGTAAGGCAAGGAGGATCACGGTTGAAATAGAATCACCTATTTGTTATGAGCATTGTTGAGTAAGTGTGAGGCCAGAGGATAACTACTGGAATTGAAAGACATAGGGGCCGAGTTTGGGGAGTTCTCCTTCATGGATTCATGGTCAGTCTAGTGGGTGAATCGGGCAAGTTATTTTGGCTGCCATGTTCTATGGTTGGGAGGAGCGTGGTTGACGCTGTGTTTACATGTTGGATTAGGATATGTTGATCTACCCCTCTCTATTATGAATGGCTATGTTTTTATTTAGATGTCATGTTAAATCCGAGCTGGAATGATGTCCATTCTGTTGAATAGTTTTTCCGATGCATTGTGTTGATTAAATTGGAACTGTAACATTTTTCCATTTTGTTTTATTGTGGGAATATGTGAAGGAAATCTCGTAATAATGTTTCTATAAGTAAGTGGGAGAGAGGAGGTGAAATAGTGAAAATATTTATAGAAAATTTCACTTGATATTATCGAAGATTTATAGAAGGGTTCTCAAAGATAGCCCTACCCTATCAACGTCCACTACAAAATAAAGGGACCAAGTTTAAATGGTCACAAAAGTGTCAAGGCAGGTTTAACAAGCTAAAGAATTATTGACATCAACGCACACTGTGAAGGTGAGACCAGGATAAAGACTTCACAGTACGCGTTGATGCAAGTAAAGAGGGGCTAGGCGGTGTTAACTTCCGGGAAGGGTACGTGATTTGTTATGAGTCCTGGAATTAAAGGAACACGAGAGAAACTACATCACTCATGAATTAGAGGTGGTAGCGTTAATACGTACCTTAAAATGTGGCAACACCTATATCGACATAAACTGCCCACTATTGTGAGGATAATGGCGAATTGAAATGTCGGACACTGGCTTGACACAGGAGACTGTGGAACAGAAGGTGGATGCTTTGCGGTGGGTAGAGTGGGTATATGGACTGAGACAAGTAGCGGGGCTATGGTTTATTTGAGATAAATATTAGTAGAGAAGAAAGTGATGCGGGCAAAGAATGAGCGGTAGGTGTTAATGACAAAATTACACTAAGATGGTGGAAGAATTACAAAGGAAATAATGTCACAAACTCAGATGAATCGGATATAAGTATCGACAAGGAGGGACTATTAATATTTAAAACCAAACTTTACATACCAGATTATTGAGCTAAAATTAACTATTTTTAGATGAAGTGCATAAGAAACCATGCGGCCATCCAGGTTACCAAAAACAATAACAACACTTGGAAAAATGTTTATTGGCCCTAATATGGAGGGTGAAATATGAAATTACTTGGCTAGGTGCCAGATTGCCCGTGAGGTTAAAGAGTGAACACTTGACATCGATGACCTATTCTGACCTCTACCTATCTTAGAATGGAAATGGGAGACCATATTGTTGGAACTTATAACAAGTTTGCATAAAACTCAAAACAAAATGATTCTATCATGGTTCTAATAGATAAACTCAGTAAGTCTACACAATTTATTCTTGTAAAGTCTACTTTTTAAAGCTATTAACATTGCTGAAATATTCATGAAATAAATTTTAGGAATACCATTGTTCCTAAAATGGGTGATTTTAGATATAGAGGCGTAAAATTCACATTTCTTTTTGGAAGGAATTGTTGGGGCTGCATACTAATTTTAATTTCATCATGAGTTATCATCCACAAGCGTATGAATGATAGAGAAAAGACAAACCAAATCATAGAAGATGTAGTCACGCATGTATGTAAAGAACAAAAATCGAACAAGTGGGAGAGAGACTACCTACACTTGGTGGAATTTTTATATAAGAATGGGTACCAAACCCATTAGAGTTAGACCCTTTCAAAATCTTGTATATGGTAGAAAGTGTACAAATCCGATTAGATGGGATAGCTCGGCTGACTCGCGTTTGGACGGAGGTGCTCCAAAATGGAGGGTATGGTAGAAATTCTAGCAGAGCTTTGAAGAAGAGCGGAATGAGGACAAAGAGCTATCGCGTGTCGAGGAAAGAAGACACTTGGAATTTCAAGTGGGAGATAAGTTTATTTGAAGTTCAAAGCCAGAAAAAGCTCGTTGAAGTTGGGGAAGTGTGCCAAGATGGCACCCGAGGGTTTCATGGGCCCTTCGAGAGACTAGATTGAATTGGACTCATAGCATATCGGCTTACTTCGACTAATCCCTAAGAATTCATAATGTATTTCATGCTTCTTTGTTGAAAAAAGTATATTCATGACCCTACTCATATAATTGATTGGTCTGTGATTAGGGTGGAACCGGAGGGAGAATTTGTACTAGAACCTCAGTGCATACTCGACAGGAAAGAAACAATGTTGTGGAACTGGGTGACCGTTCGGGTAAATTTGCAATGGAAGCACTTTAGTCCCCAGGAGGCCATATGCCAGGAATTGGAGGAGATTTGTAGAAATCTCATCAAACCCTGTTGGGAAAGGAAAGAACAGGGATAGTGTTTTACTGAAGGGAAAGGATGTGACATCCCAAAATAAATATTTTATTTTATGTCTTTGGAAATTTATTTTTAAGTTTTAGCAAAATTTGCAAAAATTTTTCCATTTATGGCAATTCAAATTTCGACTAATAATTATGTTTAATTATTGTGACTGTTGGGAAAGATCTGTTTGGACCAACTAACTATTTGACTATGACACTTCTATCTGAGAATAATTATATTAGCTAGGGAGGACAAATGGAACAATCATGTTAAAAATCGGTGATCCTTGACTCCATGAGTGGGGAACAAGTTGGAATTTCCTTTGGGTTGATGATTACAAGTGGAAAGTAAGAGATTTGGCCACTAGCAACCCATGAAAATCAAGGATTAATAAAATCTGTGAAAATCCCCAAAGGAGGGAAAGACACGGGCAAAATGGATAAATATCATATCTTTGACGGGACGCTTCCAAGTATGTGGGGAAAGGATTCCTAAGCTCTCTTACTATTATGACAACTGTGGATGAGTGTGAGGCAAGAGGATCTAGTTGAAACATAATCGCCTTGCTGTTATGATCACTATTGAGTAGAATTAGGCAAGAGGATTTTGTTGGAATTGAAGGACATTGTTAGGGAGGAGTTTCCAAGTTCTCCCTCGTGGATTCATGGTCAGAATTGAGGGGTGATCGGGCAAGTGATTTTGGCTGCCCTATTCTGCGGTTGGGAGGAACATGGTTCTTCCGCTGTCTTTTCTGTAGTTAGTTGGATATGTTGATCTACCCCTCTCTATTATGAATGGATATGTTTTTTATTTCGATGTCATATTATATATTGATCTACCCCTGTCTATTATGAATGGCTATGTTTTTTATTTCGATGTCATGTTAAATCCAAACTGGAATGATGTCCATTCTTTGTCTGAATGATTTTTCTGATGCATTGTGTTGCTTAAATTGGAACTTTAATGTTTTCCATTTTGTTTATTGTGGGGAATATATGTGAAGGAAATCTGTAATAATATTTCTATAAGTAAGTAAGGGAAGGAGTTGATTAACGTCAATGAGGCAGATCCTCTCTATAGATAAACCCCCGAGGAAACCAAAACTCAGATCCCTCGAAACATCATTACTAATGACCAATCTCTGATGGAATGATATTCTTAACTATGTATTTACTAGATGCACAGATCTAACACTATTTACATGTAATACACTGATTAAAAGTGGCTCTAAGTAAATACAATAGAGATTACCCTATACAGAAAAATGTTATCCTATTTTACCCCTTCTGCAGAGTATAAGAATATACAGCTCTTTAGTTAGACCTTCGGAATCCTGTTAGGTAAATGGATATTGAATCCTTCCATGCCTATTGTCTCACAGAACGGAAGTGAGGACACGTGTAAAGGACCAAATTTTTGGAAATTGAAGGGATCTAGAAAACCCCCTTTGTTTTATCAAATATTGAACAATCTTGAGAGTTGACGTCTATAAAAAGAATTCCTTTTTTTCATTATTCCTTCCTTGTTTTGTTTAAACGGTCTTCCTTTTTCATAGTAAAGTTTTATGATGAATTTAAGAAATTTCGTAACCTCGAACTGCTAATCCTTTTCCCTTTGTTTCGCATTTTGGGAGTTGTTCAGGATGGGTTTGGGCAGTGGAAACCCCGAAACCCCGAGTTCCGAAATCTTGAAATACGGGTCCCACCTTTACCTTTTCGGGACTTTGGGAAAAGTTTAGCGTTGTTGTTTGACATTTGAAACCCCGAAACCCCGAGTTTCGAAATCCCGAAAATAAGGGTCCCACCTTGACCTTTTCGGAACTTCGGGAATTTTTTTTCACTATTGTTTGACATTTGAAACCCTGAATTCTTAAATCCTGAAATATGGGTCCCACCTTTACCTTTTCGGAACTTCAGGAAATGTTTTGTGTTGTTTCTTTCATTTTCAACCCCGAAATCCCGAACTATGAAATCTCGAAGTGCTGGCCACTTCTCGCGATTTCGGGTGTGGTTGTGTGTTTATATTTGACTATTGAGCTCACGAAATACCGAACTCCGAAATCTCGACATGCTGGTCACTTTTCATGATTTCAGGAGTTGTCGTGTGTTGAGGATGGTTGTTGTGTTTGCAAAACCTCAAACTTCAAAATCCCAAAACCCAGGTCACACCCTTCCTTGCTTTTCGCATTTCAGAGGGTTGTGTTGTGTTTGTGTTTGGGGCACTTGTGATCAAAATGTCCTGAACCCCGAAACCCTAAAGTGTGAGCCCCACTTTCTTTCTTTTTGGAAGTTTGTTTGTGTTGGTTTGGGCGCTTGTAATTGTGAAGGTTCAAGCCTCAAAATCCCGAAGTGTTGGCCCCTTTTTCACCTTTCGAAAGTTGTTGTGTGTTAGTACTCGGAAACTGTAATCACCGAAATCCATTTGACCATTGTTCCTCACAAAACTACAAGAGTGTGGTAGGAAGTATTATTATAAGAACAACACTAATTTTGTGAAGAATGGAATTGGTGGAAACCATTGGGAGATCTTCATCCAGAATAGAGGTTGGAAATGCAAGTCACTATGCAGAGGGTATGAAAAAAACAGAAAAATTATTGTGAGAAAGTATTTAAGCCAGAAATGAGATGAGACTATGCCTATGACAGCGAATTGTCCTATATGTATTTAAAGAAAGTTGTAGCTATATACACACTTATAGATGGGGATTATGTACAGTTGTTAATGGAGTTTTGGTTCAAGGGAACTAAACTAGTATATTGACGTCATTACAAACAGAAATAAATCTTTCCTTCTCTTAAGTTCTGAGCTTAAACGAAGTCAAATTATGTTTTCAAATTTTTTTTTTGTGGTAATTTTGAGGTACATTACAAAAGGTTTAACCTTCTGTGGTAGAGATCGTTCGTTTTCCGTTGTTTATTATCTCTGTAAAGAAATTTCTTTCATATTTTAATACGAGAGTTGACTGTAAAACTAAGGGTCTGACCAAGAGGCTTAGTCAGATTTCTTTACTGCCCCCTAACTTGACATTTTGAAATGGAAAAAGAGGTTTAAATTATTTTTCTATATTGGAGTTAATTGATACTATGATTTACATGATGTTTATTCATTAGTTCCTATAACTCTACCTTGCATTTTTATCATTGTAGGCCCTTGGAAAAAATAAAGGTATTGGAAGTGTTACCCTTTACGTTTATAGTTGTACATTTCAATCTGAGCTTGTAATAATTAGACAGATCACTTATTTCTTTTCAAAATTTCCCTTACTTCTGCATATATACGAACTATCTGAAGTTATTTTATTTTCGGTCATAAAGGGATTGCCCGGATCCATGCATTGGGTAATGGTACAGGCCTGAGTCTATTAGTATATCAAAATAGATTGAAATTCCCTGATTCTGTTAATTATATTTGTACTATTTTCTTTATGCATATGTGATCGCATATAAATATGTTGGTTTTTTTTGGTTATCCTGTGGGTATTTTGGTAATGATCAGGTCCTCTTGTATACAACTCTGAAAAGTGTACAGTGCTTTATAGTGTTACAGTTCCTTTCTAGATGACCCACAGTAGCGTTTGTCAGGAAGGAAAAGAAATATAAAATCAAATTGTTTTCATATAGTATCGACCATTTTGTAATTCTCCTATTATTGCGATTGAAATCCTGCTGAACTGATTCTTTACTTACAGAGTATAGAATAAATATGTACATAC
>SNQJ01S0068248.1:37169-51492 GCA_010110895.2 Picea sitchensis | reverse complement strand
TCTTGAACATTGTATAAGCTATTTATGATAAGGAAGTTTTTGCTGGGTTTTCTTCCCCTATAGGGTTTCCCAGGATAAATGTTGTGTCTCTTGTGGATGTGTATTTCTCAGTGATCTTGTTCTTATTATGCTCTTATCTTTATAAAATGCAAAGAACTATAATAATGGCATAAAACATTAACAATTCAGTTCCTATGTGATTTTGTTCATGGGTTCTTATTGGACCTTTGATAGTTTATGCATAGCTTCTTTGTTCTACTTCATGTTCTGTCTTCTTAGAGCTCTAACCTTTCTCGGTCTACATTGGTCGTACACTAGTCCAGACCTATCATAGTACGGCCTTTGATTGTTGATGATCTCCTCGAATATTTTGGTGCTATTCTACTGCATATATTTCTTCTGAAGATCTTTTCTTAAGGTAACTATTTCTATTTCCAAACTTTCAATCATCTTCTCCTTATCCTCTAACTGATTTTTGATCATTTCTTCAATCCTTTTGTCTTCTTCTACCTAGATTTTTAACTTTATGTTTATCTTCTTGATTTCTTCTGAGTTAGAATTTTGAGATCCTTATTTCTTCTTTAACTCTACCTTGAGTGAATTGATTTTCTTTCTTTCTTTCATTGGTTCTTCTAGGGCACTGATTATTTCCACTATGACATTGATATCACCTTCTTCATCGGAATATTCATCATCTTCTACTGCCATGAAGAGTACTCTTTATGAATCATTGTCACTATCATCATCCTCATCTAATGAAGAACTGTCTTCCTTTGAGTAGAAACTTTTCTTGAAAAAATTATTTTTGTTTCTTCTCTTCTCTCCCTTTTGATTTTTATTTTTCTTCTTAGGATCTTCTTCTTCATCGCTACCTTTATTCTTTGCATAAGGACATTTAGAAGAAAAATGACCAATACCATCACAATTAAAGCATTCCAATGAAAGCATACCTTTGTACTTGTTGGTTCCTCTTTTCATATTCCTTACGATGTTTGCCACTTATTCATCTTCCTCTGAATCATCGTTGCAGCTTGTTGATTGCCAAAAATGACCATGATCAACATTTGGAAATATCGCACGGTCAGGGTCCCAATTAAACCCTTTTTCCATTGAAAATGGTGATTCCAATTGGTTTTGTGTCCAGTTACCCTTAATTATTCTATACTAAAACCAAAACCTAACTTAATCTCAAATTATGTTTAAGATCTTCTAATAAAATATCACTATTTTACCACAAATAATGAAATAAATAATCTATATTGAAATATGAATACACACTTATAAACATTTGTGATAAGACTAATTCAAACGAGAATGAAAATTTACTCCTATGAACTGAGATTTTTTTTGTTTTGTTTGTTTTTCTTTGAAAAGTAACTTTTGGAAAGAAAAAAAATGAATTGATTAGAAACCTCTATAATAAACACAACCAAAAGATATTTTAAAACTATGAATTAAATCTAATTAACACTCGAGTGTGATTTTCTTTGTATATGAATTATATAAAAGAAAACAATAATTAAAAGATACAGGTTTTTTCATATATGTTTCGATAAAGCAATTGTAATTCAAATGAAAGATCTATATAAGCATTTTTTTAAATACAATATTCACATACATTTAATGGCCATCAATCATGTGAAACAATTGAGAAATGAGTACAATTAATTAACAGTAAATAATTGCATCAAGAACTATATTCCAACAAAATATTCAACAATAAAATTTTGACAAAAGATGAAACATTCAGATACTAGTAACATTACTAGATATTGATGCTTGTATTTGCAATAAAATTTTGATAAAAGATGAAACAATCGGATACTAGTAACAGTACTAGATATTGATGCTTGTATTTGCAATCAAAATCTGTTGATCCAGTCTTGATATTCAAAAAGGAAACTTAACAATAGTGTATAAGTTCTCCTAATCTCCAAAAATTCTGAACTTGGAACTTAGTTTACTTTCTCTCTTCTATAGAAAATAGTTCCAGCAATGTTTAACTACTAATTATTAATAAAATAAAATTTGACTCCTTAAAATTAGGAATGTGATTTCGTGAATAGTCTATCAATCCCAAACCAAATCAAAATTACAACTATTCAAAAACAAATAAAGCTAAGCTTTCTATAATAAACTAATTGATTTTCTCCCCATCCTCGTAGCTTGAAAAGATAATTTGTTATTGATTGTCGATCCATGTCACCTGTTTTACACCTGTCAAAACAAATAAATGAAATTAAAAACAAATAAACATAAATAAGAAATTAGAGCAATTGCATAATTTCTAATTTTGTAGTTGCTCTTTATAAAAATAAAATATAAGAAACAAAACAAATCCATAACCATCTAACAAACTCTGATATTTACACATGAGCATTAAGAGGTAGAGTTTTTAAACTCTGAATTGACAAAAATATTAACCCCTGGAGAATTGATTCTCACTGAATCTTCCTTTTTATTACACTTGAGCTTTGAAACCTATGTCTTTTGATCTTCAACCAAGGATTTGTTTTTAGTTTTGAGCAATTGCTTCTCCAATTCGAGATCAATTAAACTATTTTGTAAAGTTGGAACCACTGCAAACTGTTTATTCTTCTAAAAGGAAGCTTTTGAACTGGTGTCAATACTAGATTTTTCCTCTACAATTTTCCCCACAATAGGTGATGAATCCTTCTCCCAAGAATAATTATCTTGAACCTATTTAGTTTTGTCATCTTCTATGCAAATATGAGAATCGGCATTAGAAACCTTTTTAGATTTATTTCTGATATACCTTGACACTTTTCTCCCTTATCGTTTATTCCTGAAGTTGATTGACTTCTCCAAATCTTTAGAGGGTTTGAGAACAAGGGAATTAGCATCTTTAGAACACTCAGAGGTAAGGGAGGAAAACACAGTGCAATCAGAAGACTCAAAAAAAACTTGTCTATCTGTATCAAAATCCATTGTTTTAAGCTTTGAATTTAAATTTAAAGTCTGGTTGTGCATAACCCTTCTCAGAATTTGATTGGAATCAGATACCTGTGAAAGATTGTTGTCATCGTCAACATTTGAATCAACAGTTTCAAAACCTTGGGTCTGAGGGTTTGGTTTTGGGGCTTCAAGAAAATCATTTATTTTAATAAATTCATCCCATGAGTCATTAATTTGGCTCAAATAATTTTCAATCAAAATCCTAATTAAACCATGGTGAAAGAGGTTCCTCTCAGATCTAAGACGGTCTCTTTGATAAAATTTCACCATTTTCGTGAGGGATTTCAATAGGAAAAAAAGGCATATTCAGTTTGAAACCCACGAAGACCATTAGAAAACAAAAATGATAGAGAAAGAAAAGATTGCAGTGACTCTCACGGGTTATATAACATTTGATAATCCATAATATATATTGGCATTCCTTCTTAATCATGGAAGCATGAATACCTTTGTGATTGTACTTAGTTTTGGATGAGGTGAGAAACACGGACCAACGTGTATCCTTAATCATTTTTGTCTTAGACCATCGTTCAACTTCTGTTGGTAGCTTCGTGGCCTTGGAAATTATGGCCTCATCAAGTTGTAAAATGATGTCCCCAATCCTAGCAGAACTTCCATCAAAATTGAGAGAAAAAACTTTGGTCACCTGTAGGTTATGGCTATGAAAAATCATCAGAAACTTGAACCAGCCAGCTTTTCAAAGCATAGGAATGGCATCCTCATTTGCCTCAATGAATTCAGGACCTGAGGCTTCATATCTGGAGATCAAACCCATCATAGAACTAACAGTAAAACTCAGAACGAGTTACATGGAAAAACTCAAAAGTGAAAATGCACACAAAGAGACAGACTTCAAACCTTCACTCTTAATTGGAATGAAACACTCCTAACTCAAAAATCCCAAATCACAAAAATGTGTTAATCTCAGGTTATGTCTTTACCTTAATGTGTGAAATGACCAGTATTTATGGTATCATAGAATTGGGCGTACTTGTTCATTATGTGAAGTAGGTGGATTCAACTTCAAAAACGCCATATGGCAAACACAAACTACGAAGTGTATTGTCACCTATATCACTCATTAAGTCAAGTACATTCGATCATAATCAGAGTTTCAATGTTATGATGAATGAATACACACCTCATTTGTTCATATTGTTTTTAGCAATAAACACCATGAATACCACGAACTAATGATAAATCTAAATCAAATCCCTAAGTATAGATAAGATCAATTAATCATGAAATGGATTTTTTGTTTTCAAAATTTCCCATCCAAATGATCAAAGAATCGTAAGTTAATAACACTAAAGATGCGAAAAATAATAATTTCATAACATTTTAAATTATGTAGCTCGGGTGAGAACAAGTATGTAAACAATATGATCAAGAACTCTTGAGGCAAATTATTCATGAATTTCACTCCATGATCAAGGTAACAATTCAAAAGCAATGATGCACTTGTCCTGAAAAACAATATATAATAGGAGAAATTTCGAAATCAAACTTTGAATTTCATGTTCAAATTCATGAAATTCAAAGAAATCAAAACTAAAATTAATACAAACAGGGATCAGAATAAAATCTCTTTCAATTCCAAAAATATTGCACACATTAATGCTAGATAAAATCATAAAACATATTTACAAAATAAAATTAATGAATCTTGAAAAGAATTTTCAAATAGAAAAGGGGACCCAAATTTACTAATGAATCATGAAACACAAATTTGGGAAAGTTGTTGTTTTCCACAACAATTGGATACACGTTGTAAGAACCAGTTATCTTTGTATAAAAATCAGAGAAAAGATATCAGATCACAAGAAATAAGAAAATTTGTTGAACATAGAAAAATTCTTTATGACCAATTCGTAAAAGATAAAAGAAATATACCAATACTTACACTCTTTCACCTGATCTTCTTAGAGGGAATAAGGAATTTTGATTAATTTAAAACTTGAGATATAAATCTTTAGATTTGATTACTAAGCTAAGCTCACTTACCATGACAGAGTGTTATTTATTTAGTTCAACTTTCAAAACCCGGTATTGCCTCGCTACCAGCAGGCCTGTTCAGTACCCTGACGAAGTTACCTTGATATCATGTAGGCATTGACCCACTACCCACAAGCATGTTCAGTACTCCGACGGGTTTGCATACATTTACCACATCTTCTTATTTTAATTTTCGTCTTTTGATAAATATATCAATGATTCCAATCAAGCAATGACGAAATAAGAAAATGGGCGATATAGAAAACTATATTACTTTTTTTTTAAATGCATTACTCTGCATGGGGTAAAACCAAGTTGATCATCTTATGATTTTCCATTCCCAAGAAATTTCATTTTTACAGGATATTAAACTCTAATCAGACAATGCTATGAAGTATTTTCCTGGTTAGTATTTCTTGAGAAGATAAAACAGTCATAAGAATTCTTCATCTTGAATATTACAAATCTTCTAATCAAGTAAAAAGATTTTATAAAAATATCTCTGCATTAAAAATGAATCTTAAAGATAATTGATAAACCACATATCCCATATTGTTATGTCCAACAAAAATAAAAATAAACAGCACAAAACAAACAAGAAATCGGTATGAATAAAACAACAAAATTCAAAGAATTTGCAAACAAATCACATAAATACAAACAACAGAAATATTTACAAAAGATTGCAACATCCTTCAAGAAAAATGTTTTTTCATAATCATCCCATTTACAAGCATAGTTTCCTTTACCCCATCAAGAGTTTGTAAAATAAAAGTAGATGGGCCAATCTTCTTGGAAACCTGAAAGGGACCTAGCCATAATCTCTGGAATTTTGAATATTTACCCTTTTCCTCATGGACCTTATCCCATTTCAAGACTAAGTCACCAACTTCGAAACTTTTATCACCTACAGATTTGTTATCAAACCATTTTTTTATGATTTTTTTATTATTGGCAAAAGTTTGTTGAGCCTTATCTCTTATTTCTTCTAGTTTAAAAATCTGGTCTAAACGAGTATGCACACTAGAATGAGGATGTTATTGGATAGATTGCACAAGGGCTAAAGATGGTAAGGTAATGTTTGGGGGGGAAATTGCTTCTTTCCAATAAACTAGAAAGTATGGAGAAGTGCCAATCAATGCTTTATAAGTAATGTGATTTTCCCATAATGCAAAAATAAGCGCTTTATGCCAATTTTTATGATTATCATTGACAGTTTTCTTAAGAATTTTTAAAAGGTTTTTATTGGTAGATTCCATTAAACCATTACCTTGTGGGTAATAATTAGTTGAATGCTTCATTTTAATGCCCTTTTGTATTCCATATTCAGTGAGTGTTAAAGCAGAAAAAATAACTTCTATTGTCAAAAATCAATGTGCTTGGAAGACCAAATCTTGTAATAATGAACTAATCAATTAAACAAATTACATGTTCAGCAGTAACAAATTTCAAGGGGATGGCCTCCACCCATTTTGTGAAATTATCGGTGGCAGTAAGAATATACTTATGTTGCAGTAAGAATATTTGGAACAATTTCACCAATGACATCAAGACCCCATTGATCAAAGGGTTGATCAACGATTACAGGTTGCAAAGGTAACACTACTTTTTTGTCTCTGTCAGCTGAAGTTTGACAATCTTTACACTTGTGGGCATGAGCATGTGCGTCTTTGAATAGAGTCAGCCAATAATAACTTGCATGTAAAATTTTATGTGCAGTTGTGTCACCACCAAAGGGTCACCTACAGGTCCATTATGTAAATCAAATAAAACCTTATCAACCTCTTCCTTTTCTAAACATATAAGCAACATCGAATCGTAATTTTGACTAAATAAAATGCCATTGAAAAGTTGGTATTGACTCGCTTTTAGTCTCAAATCACGTTTCTTTTTTGCATCCAAATACAAAGGTGAGGTACCATGAGTCAAATAATAAATTATATCTGAGTATTGTGAATTAGAACATCAGGAATGGCACATACCTCTTGTGGATGTTCAGTTTCTTGATCATCACAAGTATTATCAGATTTAGAGTCAATGGTTTGAGTAACCAACTTACACGGTCCTTGACCACGAACGATTTTTGCAGGTTTTATGTCTAAATCATATTCTTGAAGCCCAGTAAGCCAATGAGATATCTTTTCTCCAATATCTTTGTGTAACAATAAAATTCTTATTGCAGAATGAGGAACGATCACTTTCGTGTGATATTTGATGAGAAAAGGTCTGAAATGTTTAATTGATTTGAAAAGCGCATAGGCTTGCTTTTCAACATCAGAATATTTAAGTTCAACACCTTGTAATCATGAACTATTAAAAGCTATTGGTATCTCTGCATCTTGATCACTTTTTGGTATCTCTACATCTCTGAAGGTTGTTTGCTAGTGAAGGCCAAAGGCCTGCCATCTTGCATGAGGACAACCCCAATTCCTTTTCGGAAGCATCACATTCCAGTACAAAACTCTATTACGAGGAAAATCTCTCTATGACTAGGGGAAAACCACAATAGATGGAACTACACCCAAAATCAACTCTTATCTCAAATATGTTGTATCAATGAAATGCTAACAAGAGAAGGATAGAAGCCTACCTCATCTGGACTTCCAAAGAAGATCACCATTGAGAACGTGACCCAAAGCTTTATACCTGCAAATTGTCCTCAATAACCAAGATACATAAGCATGTGGTAATGATATATAATGTTAGCATATAAATCATCATAATCCATTAACATACATAACAAATACGCCCATGGAAAGCAATACAAATATTTGCAAGATATCAATTGGACAAGAAAAGAGTATTTGTATTAATGTAATCAACAGAAGTACATAGGTGACAAACTTTTGTAACGACACATATCGGAACCGAGAAACTAAGTCCCTCCAGCTGGGTCTCCACCACTTCAATCCTCCACAAAGGCAAGCTGACATGTAGGAGTCAATGAGGTTCTCCATCACAAGATAGGAAAAGCTTGGGGGATGAATACAAGAAGTTCAAACTTTCAAGGACAAAGGGATGCAGACTCAATTGAGGGTAAATTTCTCCAGTGTCTTTTCTCTCAATGATGAATTGTGTATATGAAAGTCTTGGATATGGCTCAACTTATAGCCTCCGAATGGAATTGAAGGGTCGATTCGGAGCCTTTCCAGTATATGAAAGGTCAAGGATCATGGGTCTTGTGACATGGCATGGAAACTCGACATAATTTTTATTTTTTGAGTGCCAAACCCAATGTACACGGGTTGTAATGGAGCAGCCCACATATGTACGTGTGTTGCATAACTGGGAGGTCGCATACATGTATAAAAATGAGTATTTTAAGCTCTGGAGTGATGGGAAATGAGGTCTGCATAGGGAAATGGAAGGCCATCCAGGCAAGATGCATGGAGTGAGGAAAAATTTTCTATAATAGATGCCCCCTAATGTGTGAGGTCAAAGGAGTATCTGTGATGGCCGAAATACATTATAATTCCCAGAAGTGGAGTAATGAAGAATCAGGTGGAAGTACCAGTTACTCATGAGAATATTACAATCCATAATGACTTTGTACACATGGATGCCAATCTGAATTACAATGTAGATCCATGTGGTATATATCAAATAGTTGTTCATTGCCATGAATAGGCAATACAAAGTGGACATATGCCATAGGCTGTCATACTCATGAACAAGGCATAGTGGAGTCCAGTCTCAAAATAAACTGAAGATATATGTATACAATGGAGTACAATATAGGTATTGGTCCAATGAAAGATAACAACAAATATGGGGTGTTGCTACTTTAAGTTGGAGGTATTATACACTATCCTTTGAAGGTGCAAGTCTACATTATCTGAATAGAGGAGTTGAAGCCGAATACAATGAGACTTCATTTGATTATTGGTCATTAAGGTATACTATAACGAATGCCAGACAACCCACCGATAATGGAAGTAGGTGTCAAGGCATTGAGTACATTCAAAAAGTGTGAATAAGGATGTTGAATTCAAACACTTGAAGAATCCATCGATCAGGAGACATTGATGCATTCCCCACTGTCGATGGCAGGAGAAATTTCCACTGATGATTGCAAGCCTCTAGGTACTCAAAGGACTCTACATCTCAATTCCAGAATAGATGAGTTGAATTCGATGGAAGGAGACCCACTAAAAGGAGAGCATTAAGGCATCTCTCATCATCCAACACGAGGTACAAAACAATAGCTTGATAATTAGAAGGAGCTCGGATGAATAGTATGTTCACGAACAAACGACCATGTGTATATCTCACATGCTCCAGATGTAAGTAGTGCGTGAAAGAGACCCTCTGAATAGCAGCCAATGAGGAAAAGTGACTAGAAAGGCGAAGAAACCACCAATAGGGATAATGGAATCCAAGCCAATGCATGAATCCCAATGTGTGAATAGATTTATTGTCATTGAACGCAAGGGAAACTCCCCAGTCAACAACCAATGAGGAGAAGTCATATGTTGGGTTCAAGGTTACCTACCAATGATGGTTACCTACCAATGATGAAATTAGGCCTAGGGTGCAAGGTAGGACAATGACTTCATGTGATTTTGAGATACACTCAGGGTATGGTCGAAATGCAAAGTCAAGAGTTATGAGAGATGGTTGACACGTGCTTTAAAATTCCTTTGAATAAGAGCATCAGACAGATGTATAACTCAAGAAACATAGAATTAACACTGATCATTGAAAAAAGATTACGATGCAGGAGGCATCATCAAAATCTCCATAGGGACTGGAAGAATAACCAGTCGGAGGAGTAGACTCTAAGTAACGAGCTCAACTTCCTAAGGTCATCCTAAACCCTAACCTTGGATGAAAATGAACTCAAGAATTTGTGCTCTAACCAAAGGCGATGTAACTGCTACTGATATTTGAAAATATTATTTTCACGCCCGTCTTTTTTGTTTTTGTTTTTCATAGACAAAGAAATGTTATGATACATGAGAGGAAATGAGCGTCGTGAGTAAGCAACTAGTTCCAAACAACAGAACACACATATGCTCAATGTAGGGAAGTGCATGTGGTACATGGACACTCAAGGGGATGTTTCCTCTACGGGTAAAGGGTGTCAAGCTACAAAGGATATATAAAAGGCACAACTTGGGTAGTGATGAGAATTGATGGGGCAAGACGCGTATAGCAAGAAAGTGGGAGCTGGTAATAGGCTCAACAATGCAAGCAGGATAATGGGATGCAATTACAACTTAACTTAAAAGTGTCTTTTTTTCATAGATGTTAGTCCCCTAGGCCAGAAAAAAAGTATAAAACAATACCCAGGAGAACTCTTCTAGCCAATGGTGTCCAGAGTATTCCTTTTTCGTAAGTAGTCTACTTGGTCTGGAAAAGGGTTAAACTTATACCAAATAGATGTGTAAGTTTAAAAACTGTGAAGTAAAGCAATGCATATATATTCTTAAGCAAAACATAATTTAATCAATGGCTCATACACATAGTACACAGATATTTATACTGGAAACCCCCAACAGGGGGAAAACCTCTCTTATATTCATTATATCGAATTTCACCATTCACCATACAATATATACAATGTTTTTAGGTATTCCATAGATATCAAAACCCTAATCCCTTAATACGAGATTAATTTAGAAAACCGCTAAAAATAGCAAAAACCGCCCAAAAAAAAAATTGGGGCGTTGCCCCGAACGTTGCGCGTAACCAGGGGGGGCATACCTAACCCCCCCTGGGACCCCCCTAGGAAGCACCAGATGCACATGACACAAATATCACTACTAGAGGGATCGTCAGACGCAGTTGTCGAATCTGGCGCGCCCACACACACACATGAAAAGAATATAACACATACCCAACATCCTCCCACTTGTTGTTTTCTTTGCATCCAGGGGTCCACAGGATTATAGTATACAATCCAGGGCAGCGATTCCAATTGTTACTCTACATCAGGAGAACTTTTCTGTGTTCACAGACTTTGTCAATGAATCTGCAACATTCTTCAAAGTGTCAACCTTTTCTAGCAACAACTTTTTTTCCTCAACCATGTCTCTCACAAAGTGATACTAAACATGAATATGCTTCATCTTCAAATGAAAGTTGGGTTCTTTGCCAGGAAGATTGCACTCTGACCATCACAATCTAATCTCATTGCTTGTTGTACCAACCCAATACCTGAACATAATCTCTATAACCATATTGCTTCCTTTCTTGCATGAGTGGCTGCCATGTATTCAGCTTCTACAGTTAAGAGTGCCACTACATCCTATATTTTGCTCATCCAACTGATTGCTCCTCCAAATAGGTTAAACACATACCCACTTGTAGACCTTATGCAATCCAGATGTCCAGCCCAGTCTGCATCAACAAAGACATGTATGTCCACCCTTATGTCCAATCCTGGACTTCCTTGGTAGCACAATCCATAATTGGTGGTGCCATGCAAATACCTGAAGACCCTCTTTACTGTTGTCCAATGCCCCTTCCCTGGTTTTGACATATACCTGCTCAAAACTCCCACTACATGTGCAATGTCTGGTCTAGTACACACCATTTCTTACATCAAACAGCCAACTGCACTAGCATACGGAACATGGGACATGTCCTCTTCTTCTTCCTGTGTCTTGGGACAATGATATGCAAATAACTTTACACCTATAGGAAGAGGAACCTTGACCGGTTTACTTCCATGCATATTAAACCTCTTCAATATCATCTCAACATATTTTCTCTAATTCAACCAGAGTTTCTTGATTGCATGATCTCTTTTAATCTCCATTCCCAGAATGAAGTTAGCAGCATCAATATCCTTCATGTCAAAATTGGAGGATAGTTGTGATTTCACCTCCTTGATAGCATCCATGTTACTTCCTACCAACAACATGTCATCAACATACAACACTACGTAAATGAATTGATTACCAACCTGCTTGGAATGTACACAGTGATCAACCCTGCTTCTCACAAATCCCAATCCAAGGATGTATGTGTCAAACTTTTGGTACCACATCCTAAGTGATTGCTTCAGACCATATAGTGACTTCTTTAGCTTACAAACAAGCTCTTTCTTTCCCTTCACTACAAATCCTTCTGGTTGCTTCATATAGATTTATTTTTCCAAATCCCCATGTAGGAATGATGTCTTCACATCCATCTATTCCACTTCAAGATCAAAAGTAGCAGCAATAGATAAAAGAAATCTAATAGATGTTAACTTGGCAACAAGACAAAAAATCTCACCAAAGTCAATTCCCTCTACCCGAGAATAACCTTTTGCTACTAACCGAGCTTTGTATTTCTCCACTTTACCTTATGCATTAAACTTCTTCTTAAACAACCATTTGCTACCAACATATTTTCTTCTAGTTGGCAACTCAACTATATCCCATGCCTCATTCTTATCCAAGGCATCCATTTATTCAACCATGGCCTTCTTCCATAATTTACTATCATTTGAATTCATTGCTTCCCTGACAGTTCTAGGATCATCATCAGTAATAGATAAAGAAAAATTGGAACGTAAATCAGGTGGACTATACCTTTCTTGTTGCCTTATTTCTCTCACTGATCTCCTCAATACTGGGGTATGGGGTTTTTCTTCTTCTTCTACTTCATCTTCTTCAGATGATTCAGATTTTTCATCATCCAAATCCAACTCTGTTTTCTCAGGTTCTTCTGACCTTGGTAGGAATTCTTGTTTGGAAACATCTTTTACCTCTCTGAAAACAACATCTCGACTGTAAACAGTCTTCTTGGTTTCTAGGTTCCAAAGCTTATAACCTTTCACACCATATTTATAACCAATAAAGATACACTTTTCAGCCTTTTTATCCAGCTTACTCCTATTTTCCTTTGGAACATGTACATAAGCATCACAACCAAACACTCTAAGATGTTGAAGAGAGGGTTTCTTTCCAATCCATACCTCATGTGGAGTTTTATCATCCAACGCTAATGAAGGTGATCGATTGACCATGTAACATGTTGTACCCACTGCCTCTGCCTAGAATTCTTGTCCTAACTCGGCACCACTAAGCATGCTCCTTGATTTTTCCATCAGTGTCTTGTTCATCCTTTCTGCAACTCCATTCTGTTGAGGAGTGTATGGAGTAGTCGTCTACCTTGATATACCACACTTCTTACAGAATTCTTCGAATTCATTTCCGCATAATTCTCCCCATTATTTGTTCTCAATACCTTTATTTTCTCTTCTGTCTGATTTTCCACCAGGGCCTTAAACTCTTTAAATTTATCAAACACCTCAGATTTCTTTCGAAGAAAATAAAACCATGTGTCCCTTGAGAAATCATCTATGAATGAAAAATAATACACAGATTTACCTAGGGATGGAACAGGAACAGGTCCAAACACATCACTATGTATCAACTCTAAGATCCCCTTTCCTCTTGTAGCACCAAATGGGAATCTTACTCGATTATGTTTACCATATATGCAATGTTCACAAAAATCAAAATCTAGAGTGCAATTAGACATACCTTCAACCATTCCTTTACCGTGTAGTGTTCGAAGGCCCTTTTCTCCAATATGCCCCAATCTTTGATGCCACAACATGGTCTTCTTTTCAGGGACAATATTGGTCTTTTCTCCTTCATTTCTCTGCTCAGGGACAATAGAATAGTTACACCCATTAGTATAAGTGCTTCCCAACAACTTGTATAGAGTTCCACATCGAACTCCCCTCATCAACACCATTGCTCCTCATACCAGCTTGCAAGTGCCCTTTCCCAACACAATATCCACTCCTGCATCATCCAACTTGCTTACAGATATTAGGCTCCTGGCTAGTTTTGGAATGTGTAGAACCCCAGGGAGAGTTATAATCCTTCCATATTTTAGCAGCAACTTCACCCTTCCACGTCCTATGATTTTTGTTGTCAAGTCATCTCCTAGGAATACATCACCACCATCATATTTTTCATATTCAGAGAACTACTCCATGTGAGGATTCATATGGTATGATGCACCTGAATTGATCAACCATACATTACAGTCTGCATGTGTACTTGTAGATGCCATGTAAACATCACCTCCTTCTTTCGTGGAGGTTTTCGCCTCTTTCGAAGAGGTACTATCAAATCCCTTTGTTTTTCAACCTTCTTAGACTTGCAATCTTTCTTATAATGCCCTATTTTACCACACTTCCAGTATTTTCTAAAAGATTTTCCTGGAGACTTAGATCTCCCCCTCGAAGGCTTTCCAGGATTCTTGTCTTGGGTACGACCTCTTACAAATAAAGCATCTATTCTATGACTATCCATGCTTTTTCGCCTCATCTCTTCAGATAACAAGGATGAAACTACATCCTCATACTTCAATGTAGATTGAGTGGTACTACCAATTGCTACAA
>SNQJ01S0068248.1:12149-25588 GCA_010110895.2 Picea sitchensis | reverse complement strand
GAGGTAACGATGAAGAACATTGTTGGAAACTGCATCCAGAAAAGAAACCGAAATAGTTCAGTGGAAAGGGGAAGACAAAAATCGTTGCTACAGTGCAACAAGATCTTGGTTCTGATTCAGGAGATGAAGGAAACAGGAATGATGAATCTCATGTTGATGAATGAAAGAGGAATGAATTATTTCACATAAGAGTTGTATCTAAACATACTAAGATAGATACATTATTTGATTTGGGTTCCCAAGTAAACTTAATATCTTAAGCACTTGTCAAGAAGATGGGTCTTGAAACGAAACCACATCCAAAGCCTTATCCTCTTAGTTGGGGATGTAATAAAGCAAAACTTAATGTCACCAAACAATGTAGGTTCATATTTGTTATTGCTTCAAAGTTTATTGATGAAGTGGATTTGAATGTTGTCTCGCTTGATATATGTGGCATAGTATTGGGAAGTCCTTATCTTTATGATAGAAAAGCAGTCTTCTTTCGTCATGAGAACAAATACCACCTTACTAAAGGGGGAGTGGAATATATCGTTAGAGCTCATAGCATGAGGGTAAATACAACACTTGTTAGTGCAGGGCAAATGAAAAGACTCATAAAAACTAATAAGAGATATGTACTCATGGTGGTCAAAGAGAAAGATGTCGGGACATCCGACTCTTTCCAAGGGTGTGATCCATCTCATAAAAAGGAATTAATTGATATTGTTACTAAGTATGATGATATTTTTCAGGAACCATATGGATTACCTCCTAAGAGGGAAATCCAACATGAGATACATCTTCAGCAGGATTCTCCTCTTCCTAATGTGGGCATGTACAGGATGTCAGTTCTGGAGATGACAGAGATCAAGAAGCAGGTACAAGGCTTATTGGATCAAGGCGTCATCAGACCCATTTCATTTCCTTGTGGTTCTTCGATCGTGATAGTGCCAAAGAAAGATGGCACATGGCGAATGTGTGTTGATCATCAGGTCTTAAACAAAATCATGGTGAAAAATCGATACCCTCTTCCTCGTATAGATGATTTACTTGATAAGTTGAAGAATGTTGTTTATTTCACTAAGTTGGATTTTCTTTACTTGATCAGTTGAAGAATGTTGTTTATTTCACTAAGTTGGATTTACTTGATCAGTTGAAGAATGTTGTTTATTTCAGAGTGGTAACAGATAGGCTTAAGATATTGCATCAATATTGCACCCATGGCGTATCCTCTAGCATCTGTTTCGATCTCAAAAGGTTGTTGAAGATTCGACAATGCTAATACTGGTGTGGTATTGATCTCCTCCTTCAAAGTGTCGAAAGATTTTTGTTGCTTTCCTTCCCATTGAAAAGCGTTCTTCACATTGGTTAAGGCATGTAAAGGAGTTGCTATAAAGGAGAAGTTTGAAATGAACCTCCTCCATTACTGGATTATACCTAAGAAGCTCCGGATCTCGATCACTTTTTTTGGCTCAGACCATTTTACAATTACATCAATTTTGGAAGGATCAATTTTCAATTGTCCTCCTCCTACAATATGACCTAAGTACACAAGTGCAGTCTTGCCAAATTCACATTTAGACAATTTTACATACAACTTTTCCCTTTGCAAAGTATCCAATACTTGCTTTACATGCCTCACATGGTCATCCCAAGTCCCGCTAAAAACAACAATGTCGTCTAAATATACAATCACAAATTCATCTAGGAAAGGCATGAATACATCATTCATCACACGCATGAAAGTTGTCGGACCATTACAAAACCCAAACGACATAACTAACCACTCAAACAATCCCTGTTTGGTTTTAAAGGCAGTCTTCCATGAATCATGTTCTGCGACCCTAATTTGATGATATCCACTACGCAAATCCAACTTAGTGAAAAAAACAACATTCTTCAACTGATCAAGTAGATCATCTATACGAGGAAGAGGGTATCAATTTTTCACTGTGATTTTGTTTAAGACCCGGTAATCGACACATATTCGCCATGTGCCATCTTTCTTTGGCACCATCACGATCGGAGAACCACAAGGAGATGAAATGGGCGTGATGACCCCTTGATCCAATAAGCCCTATACCTGCTTCTTGATCTCTGTCGTCTCCAGAACTGACATCCTGTACATGCCCACATTAGGAAGAGGAGAATCCTGTTGAAGATGTATCTCATGTTGGATTTCCCTCTTAGGAGGTAATCCATCTAGTTCCTGAAAAATATCATCATACTTAGTAACAATATCAATTAATTCCTTTTTATGAGATGGATCACAGCCTTGGAAAGTGTCGGATGTCCCGACATCTTTCTCTTTGATGACCATGAGTACATATCTCTTATTAGTTTTTATGAGTCTTTTCATTTGCCCTGCACTAACAAGTGTTATATTTACCCTCATCCTATGAGCTCTAACGATATATTCCACTCCCCCTTTAGTAAGGTGGTATTTGTTCTCATGACGAAAGAAGACCGCTTTTCTATCATAAAGATAAGGACTTCCCAATACTATGCCACATATATCAAGCGGGACAACATTCAAATCCACTTCATCAATAAACTTTGAAGCAATAGCAAATATGAACCTACATTGTTTGGTGACACTAAGTTTTTCTTTATCACATCCCCAACTAAGAGGATAAGGCTTCGGATGTGGTTTCGGTTCAAGACCCATCTTCTTGACAAGCGCTTAAGATATTAACTTTACTTGGGAACCCAGATCAAATAATGTGTCTATCTTAGTATGTTTAGATACAACTCTTATGTGAAATAATTCATTCCTCTTTCATTCATCAACATGAGATTCATCATTGGAACTTGAATAGTTTGCAAAGGGAAAAGTTATATGTAAAATTGTCTAAATGTGAATTTGGCAAGACTGCACTTGTGTACTTAGGTCATATTGTAGGAGGAGGACAATTGAAAATTGATCCTTCCAAAATTGATGTAATTGTAAAATGGTCTGAGCCAAAAAAAGTGACCGAGATCGAGAGCTTCTTAGGTACATTCCAGTAATGGAGGAGGTTCATTTCAAACTTCTCCTTTATAGCAGCTCCTTTACATGTCTTAACCAGTGTGAAGAACACTTTTCAGTGGGAAGGAAAGCAACAAAAATCTTTCGACACTTTGAAGGAGAAGATCAGTACCGCACCAGTATTAGCATTGTTGAATATTCAATAGCCTTTTGAGATCGAAACAGATGCCAACGGATACACCATGGGTGCAATATTGATGCAATATCGTAAGCCTATCTGTTACCACTCTGAAACCTTTAACCAAGTTGTCGTTAACTATCCTATATATGATAAAGAGTTGTATGCATTAGTTCAGAGCGTAAAGAAATGGAAGCACTACTTGTTAGGGAAGGAAACAACCATACTTACAGATCGCCAGCCCTTATAGTATCTCTAAGCACAGACCAAACTGCAACAATCTCGACACTATAGGTGGATGGGTTTTCTACAACAGTTTCATTTGGTGATCAAGTACAAAAAGGGTACAAGTAACAAGGTAGCTAATATGCTTTCTAGACCTCCTATTGTTGCTTCTATTATTTTGAAGAATACTTCTTTATCTCATGATAGCTATATAGAACAATATGCCATTGATGAAGATTTTAAAGAAGTATATGAGAAGCTAACCCATGGTGCACAGGTAGAGAACTATTGTCTGCAGGGAAAATTACTCTCTCATCTCGGAAAGCTATGTATTCCTACAAGTGAATGAGTCCATGTAATATGAGAAGCTCACACTTCTCTTGTGTCTGGGCATTTTGGGTTAGGAAAAACTATGGTTCATTTGCATAGATTTTGTTACTGGCCTCAAATGAAAGCAATTGTAACTAAATACGTAAAGGGGTGTGTGATGTGTTCTACTTGTAAGCCCACTAATAGATAAATGGGGCTATACTCACCACTTCTTGTTCCATCCCATCCATCGCAAATCATTTCCATGGATTTTGTAGGGGGTTTACCAATGACCAAAGGGGGGTCATGATTATTTGTATGTTGTAGTGGATAGGTTCAACAAGATGTGTATTTGATGCCATGTAAAAAACAGATCACGGCTGAGCAGACTACTAATTTGTTCTTTCAGTATGTTTGGGTTCACTTTGGGTTACCCACATCCATTGTCTCAGCTCGAGATACTCGATTCCTTGGGGATTTTTGGACTAGCTTGTGGAGAATGATGGACACCAAATTGAAGAGGGGCATTGCTTTCCATCCACAGAATGACGAACAAAGAAAGGTGGTAAATAGAACAATGGTACTTTTGCTTCGAGGCTATTGTGGCAAGCATCCCAAGTTATGGGATGAACATATACCTTATGTACAACATGCTTACAACCGAGCTTTACATTCATCCACTCAGAGTTCACCTTTTGAGACATGTTTTGGGTACCTACCCAAGGTTCCTTTGGACTTGATGTATGGGAGAGATGTCAATGTGAATGAAGAACGAACAGAGGACAGAGCCCACAATTTCATCTAGAGGATCCAGTAGATACACCAAGCATTCAGGGAACAGTTGAAGAAAATTCAAGCATAGTATAAAGCTCGGCATGACAAGCACGGGGTTGATCATCAGTTCCAGGTTGGATACTGGGTATGGCTTCACATCAACAAGGAGAGATTGAAGGGTGAAGGCAAGAAACTTAAGCCCATTTGTTATGGACCCTTCACTATCTTGCAGAAAAGTGGTACCAATGCTTTTCGTCTGGATCTTCCACCTTATATGCAGATTTACTCCATTGTGAATGTAGAGAACTTGAAACTTTTTGAGCCTCCCATGATCATGGATCAGGATGAGGATGTTTCAATACCTTCAATTCACGAGTTTTCACCTCATTACTTGGATGAGTTACAGGAAGATATCATCCTGGACAAAAGGACGAGGACTTCACGTAGGGGTCATGTTGATTATCTTCAAGTAGGCTTAAAGAGCACACATCCAAGCAAAGCAAAGTGGATTGAGAAGGAAAATGTGAGGGGACTCTTCCCCCACTTACCTATTGATTGATGAAAGCTAAAATCTCTCAATGGGAAGGCGTGATCCAAAAAGGATTCAGATAAGGCTAAGAACAACTTAGAACTCGTAGAGGCAACTCAGGATGCTCATAATGGCTTCAGCAAACAGAGAAATGGAAAAAAATAAGAGTTCCCAAAACTCAGTGAAAATGACACGATCGTGAAGAGCACGTCGTAATATTTCTAACGGCGTAAACGACTCGTCAAACAGAGTTACGGATCGAAAGATATTCTCAATCAAAGTTTTGGTCAACCAGGCCCAGTTAGCAGGGATGAGTCAGCATCCATACTGCTGATGTCAGCATCAGTATGGATGACATCATCATCTGTTCAACTTACGTGGCAAGCGTAGAGGGAGACAAATGTCATGATGATGTGGCAGCACCAGAGGCTGCCACGTGTCACTCGTTTTTTGACTTTTCAGGCTAACATGTGGACCGATGAAAATGTGCCATGTGGTTGTCCGTACAGGACACGTGGCATCCGTACAATATGTGGCAGGATGGCGTGGCATACGTACAATACGTGGCAGGCTAACGTGGCAGAGCGGTGACGTAGTAGGGTGAATGTACAAGGAGGTGACATGGGCCAATGTTTGGCTGCCACGTGGCAGTGGGCAAATGCCCAATGATGCCCAATAACTGAAAATTTAAAAATATATATATATTAAATATACCGCCAAATATGGCAGCAGTTCCGCTAGATTGGTGGCATATTCCACCGGTCCGCTATAAATAGACTTCTGCCTAAACCATCGACAAACGGTTGTAACCATATGTTAAAAGGGGAGGCCCACGGGTTCAACCCCAGGACCTTCGCCTAACCAACGCCTTCAAATAGCCTCCGCCAAGCAATACACTCAACGACCCTTTATTGCATAACCACCTGACTTGTATTATAAAAAGGGGTTCTGCCAATGTACGAGGAAGGGGAGACCAAGCGCACAACCTTACAAAAAGGGCATGGATTTCGAGACAGAACCCAGTCATTAATTGCAGGTGTAGGCATGGAAACCGAGGTGAGATTTTTCTTTGGTCCAAAAGTGCCAGACTCGGATCAAGGCATGGAGACAGTCATTTTTAGGTAATTTGACGCCACGAACACAGTGGTGATGTTTGTTTTTTTATCTGAGTAAAGCTTTTGTAGCTTAACTCCAGAATGAGGTATACTTATTTATTTTGCCCAACTCTTTTGTGGAGTTAATAAAAAGGCCTACCCATTTGAGAGAAGGACCCATAGACGTAGTCCACCAGGGACGAACTCCGTTATCAAGTTTTTGCGTTCATATTGCATGCTTATGTCTCTTTCCTTTTGAGCTTTTCCTTCTTTATGGTGTACTTTAGTTTATGCTTATTTAATACAATTCTTTAATAAGTCACCGAACGAAAAGATCTTGGATCACTGACATACCAAAAGAGAAAGGATTACAGGCCCACAACATTGGATGAGTATTATGATTCGACATACCACTTGGAAATACAAAAGGATTTGTCCCCGTGGACTAAACAGAGACCATGGGATGGTTAGCGCTAATTGAGGGAAACACCGGGGCTCCACCAACCATAGCATTCAAAACTCACAATGCAATACAAAATCCTAGGGCCAACTAATAATCAAAGATCACACTCCTAAATAAAGCTAAAAGCCAATGCACACAAACAAGATATGATGGTTTAAAGGGACCTCCTGAACTAAAGTAGGTATGCCTCACCCAAGAGGGGCCCGAGACTCTGCAACAATAGAGTAGAGGTGTCAGAATAAGTTATAAGGACCCTCGTAGGCTTCACAGCATAGTCGATCAGATCCCTCCAAAGAGGAAATCCTCCATAAAGTATGTGTGTTTTCCGATCTCTATCTGACCCAGGGTACTTGCAGAATAACCACTCCAAGCAACCTATGTGGTTACCTATGTCAAGCAACTAGAGTAACCATGATATAACCAATGCACAAGCAAGCAGTCGCAAGTCCGGTCCACCATATGGGAAGGTAGCAAAGACCGAAATCTTGAAAGCACTGCCTCTCAATGAGGTAAAGGGACTGGCAAGACCCTCATATATGAATAGAACCCCAGAAATATCTATGATGCTAAGAATTTATTAGAGGGTTATCTCTGAAACCAACTTCGTGCAACCTTGTGCTTAACTCCGGTGTGAGCGGATCCTCCTGACGTCACCAATTACACAATGGGTTTCACCACTCCCTGGTCAGACACATACATTTAATTTTTATAGCCTTGGAGAAGTTTGCTCACAAAATCATATTCCAAGGCCATAGGTCTTATACTTGTTTGTGTACCCTAAAAAATAAAATTGTTTATAATCAATTTTAATTATTCAACGTTAATTTTAATGGCTTCTGCTTACTCGAGAGGTGCGATCATGAAATTGATGGTATGATGACTCAACATAAAAGAAGCAAATATAAAAACATTGCTAATGACTAGTTTTGATTTTCAAAGATATTGTATGCTTCTAAATGTTATTACCAAAATGCAATCTCTACAATTTCAATGAAGTGCAATCTTTCCTAATATTCCAAAACTAATGTAAAGCAGCCAAAAGTGCAAATTCCATAAGTAAAATGCAAGAAAGCAAAAAAAAAATTGTATTTTCGATATAATGAAAAGAAAATGCAAGCATTGAACAACAACCTCACAAGTAGATCCTACTACAAGAAAAATAAGATAGGCCAAGCAGGATACCAAGAAGTAACTACCCAGACCAATGTGCAAGGACAACTAAAATAAGGATAAAGAGTTCGCCCAAGAATTCACCAATGAAGTGACTTCCTATCACTCTGTAGGCACTGAACAGTCAAAATAGGGACCCAATAAGTCTCAACAACCAACAAAAATCACCCAACAAACACCAAACTCAACCAAAAAGACTAAAGAGATAGTGTACACGCCCTAAAGGAAGACAACTCGTGTATGCACGCACCCTAAAGGAAGATAACTCACGTGTTTACGCGCCCTTTCAAGGGAAAACCTGTGTATGTCAAGGAATACATTGCTTGGGAAAGGGTTAAGCCAAGAAACTTAGATATAAGGAAAAATATAGATTGTCAAGCAACAAGCGACATAGAAACTCAAGAAAACTGAGAGCAAATAAAGGAGAAAAACACCCAATAGCCCAAAAAGGAGATCTCTCCAGTGGAGTCGCTAATTCGGTTACGAGGAAAATCTCTCTATGGGTAGGGGAAAACCACAACAGATGGAATGACACCTGAAATCAACACTTATCTCAAGTATCTTCTATAAATGAAATGCTAACAAGAGAAGGCTAGAAGCCTACCTCATCTGGACGTCCGAAGAAGACCATCGTTGAGCACGTGACCCAAAGCTTTATACTTGCAAATTGTCCTCAATAACCAAGATACACAATCATGTGGTAATGATATATAATGTTAGCATATAAATCAACATAATCCATTAACATACATAACAAATACACCCATTGAAAGCAATACAAATATTTTCAAGATATCAATTGGACGAGAAAAGAGTATTTCTATTAATGTAATCAACATAAGTACATAGGTGACAAACTTTTGTAATGGCACATATCAGAAGCTAGAAACTAAGTCCCTCTAGTTGGGCCTCCACCACTTCAATCCTCCACAAAGGCAAGCTCACATGTAGGAGTCAATGAGATTCTCCATCACAAGATAGGAAGAGCTTGGGGGTTGAACACAAGAAGTTCAATCTTTCAAGGACAAAGGGATGCTGACTCAATTGAGGTGAAATTTCTCCAGAGTGTCTTTGCTCTCAATGATTAATTATGTATATGAAAGGATTGGATATGGCTCAATTTATAGCCTCTGAATGGAATTGAAGAGTCGAGTCGCAGTGTTTCTAGTATACGGAAGGTCAAGGGTCATGGATCTCGTGACATGGCATGGAAACCCAACGCAATTTTATTTTTTTTAGGGCCAAACCCGATGTATGTGGGCTGTAATGGAGCAGAGCACATATGTACACGTGTTGCATAACTAGGAGGTTGCATACATGTATAAAAATAAGTATTTTAAGCTCTGGAGTGATGGAAAATGAGGTCTGTAGAGGGAAATGGAAGGCCATCCAGGAAAGATGCATGGAGTGAGAAAAATTTGTTATAACAAACTCTTTGTGAAGTCGAGAAGTGCCATGACAAGGGTCGTGCAAATAGCTTCTTTTAGGGCATGGAAGGATTGATCGACAGTTGGAGTCCAAGTGAAAGCATTCTTCTTAAGGAGAGCAGTGAGAGGGGCTACAATTTTTCCATAATTCCAAACAAGCTTACGATAATATACTGTTAAACCCAGAAAGTCACACAAGCTCTTGAGAGTTTTAGGGCGAGGCTAATACTACATAGTTTCAATTTTCTTAAGATCCACCCATACACCATCCTTTCCGACAATATGACCCAAGTACTCTACTTCTGAGGCTCCAAAGGCACATTTAGATTGTTTGAGGAAAAATTGGTGCTGAGAGAGTAGATGGGGGACTTGATCCACATGGGTGAGATGGGTTGTCCAGGTTTCACTATAGATGAGAATATCATCAAATAAAACCAAGACAAAATGATGGAGAAAAGGATGGAATACATGATTCATGAGACTTTGGAAACTGGAGGGAGCATTACACAGGCCAAAGGACATTACCAAGAAATCATAATGACCCTCGTGAGTTCTAAATGCAATTTTTGGAATGTATGACTCTTGCACACAGATCTGGTGGTAGCTAGAACGAAGATAAAGTTTTGTGAAGTATTGAGCACCACTCAATTCATCCAACAGGTCATTAATGACAGGAATTTGTCTTTGATTGTGAGTTTGTTGAGGGCACAAAAACCGAGACACATTTGCCAAGTACCTTCTTTTTTGAGTACCATGACTACATGAGAAGAATAAGGGTTGGTACTAGGACGAATAACACCCACTTCAAGCAATTCGTGAACAATTTTCTTAATTTCATTCTTTTGGGCAAAGGGATGACGATAAGGGCAAACATTTGGAGGAAGACTGCCCGATATGAGAGGAATGGAATGATCATGGATGCCATGGGAAGGGGGAATTCCCTAAGGAGTGGTAAAAACAACTTGGTGTTTGGAGAGGATAGATCGGAGGTCACGATGCACAAAGGGTGTCTCAACAACTTGAATGGAGTGGAGTTGGGAAATAATGTTGAAATTACATTTTCTGAGGAGCTCTTCCATTTGATGGGAACTAATGATATCAGGGGAGCCTGTTGTGATGCCTTGGAACTTATATTGTTGTCCCTCCTATTGGAATTGCATGGTTAATTCCTTAAAATCCATGAGAATGGGCTCGAGAGTACATAACCATTCGAAACCGAGAACAATGTCACAACCACCCATGTTTATAGCAAACATATGGGATTTTAGTTGATACTGACCAATTTGGAGCTGCACATTTTCACGTCTGCCACATTTCACAGAACCTCCATTGGCAATCATGATTTGAAAATTATTGACTGCATGGATATAACAATTGACTTCTTAGGAAATGCGACGATGAATAAAATTATGGGTGGTACCATTGTCAACGAGCATAATGACTTTTTTATTCTTAATGTAACAAATTAACTTGAGGGTTTGGGGAGTAGAGAATCTTGTGAGGGCATTCAGTGAAATCATTGGTTCAACTTATGGTGGATCAGAGGGTGGAGTCATATCAACTGGTGGTGGTAGCTCCTCCACAGGGCAGACAACGACCTCCTCTTCATAAACATCCTCAGTCATGGCCATAAAAAGATTTTATTCCTTACACTTGTGCCCTAGAAAATATTTGTCATCACAATTATAACAAAGACCCTTGAGTTGGTGTTTAGCCATTTCTGCCCAGGTTAATTTCTGGATCTTGAGGGGGGTTGCGGGAGGGTTACGATTAGTGGTTTTAGGGAAACGAAGAAAATATGGTTTTATGGTCTAGGAGGAGACAATTTGTTGTGCTTCCTTGGTTCATTGAGTATCTTCCAACCAAGTCTAGGGGCAGGCCATGAGAACATGGGCACAAATTTCATCTTTCATGCCACTGATAAAGCATTCTTAGAAGAAGGCATCCGACATGCCCTCCGTTCTAAAATCCAAGTGCTCAAAGGAAGCAATAAAGTCTTTCACTGTGTCAAATTGCTTCAACTTGGTCAAATGACATAAATGATGGGTGTCGGAGTCAAAGCGGTATTAAAGATTTGCAAAAAACTGTGTCCAAGCAACATACCCTTGGTGTGCCTTTCTACACCATTGCCACCATTTACAACGTTCCAAATCCAGATGTAGGATACCATAACGAAGCTTGGCTAAATGATCAGTAATGCCACTTAAAGAGAAATAATGTTCCATTTGAGTGACTGAGGCTGTGGGATCCGAGCCATCAAATTTTTTCACCTCAATTCTGGGAAGGCGTAGGTCTCGAGGAAGGTGGGTAGAATGAGGACCTTGGTAATGGGAAGAGTCATTGTCTTCCTGATAAGAAGGTTGTTTAGAATAGGTAGGGTTCAGGGAGTGGCCCATCAATTGGTCGAGTGTGCCTTTGATGTCTTTGATGTGGGAACATTGGTCTTGTAGGGTATGAACAGAGGAATTGAGCCTAATAATGTTGTAATCGAGAGTCTTGATGTCCTTCTTGTTCTATAGGTTGTCGAGAATCAATGTATTGAGTTCTTGGGCATGGGTGGTGGCCATTTGGGTAGAGGCAAAAATGGGCAGGCGAGTTTGCACTAAGAAAATTACAGGTGAGGGGTATCACGATAGACTGGGAAAAGAGAGGAAACTAATGGGATAGGTGGAAAATAAAGGTGGGTGGTGTTATCTCTCCAAGAGTCCTTCTCAGGTTATATCTTGAAGAATCCTGGTAACTTAAAGTGTGATTGATTTTGTGTTTATGTTTGGATGAAATGGGATAACTAACCTACTGGATTGTTATCAGGACATTCAAATATATATAACCAGGTAAGACAAGGCTTTCAAGAGTTAATAATCAGATGAATAACTGAACTTGGTGGGTGGAGAAGACTATATTTATCAATCAGACCATATATATGATGGGCTGAATAAAAATAGTACAGATTACTATTCAATCAGTATTTATGAATTGATAGGGTGAGATGAGAGTCACCTGCAATTAGACAAACTTAGATAAAAAGTAATCATTCAAAGTACAGAAATAGAAAGAAGATGGCAATCTAATAGTACATGAGAAAGAAGCTTGTGTATCTATATTATATGCAAGAAAGGTCTATTACAAAAGCAATATAGTTTAGTCTCCGGACTAGAACCCTTGATGGGCTGAATAAAAATAGTACAGATTACTATTCAATCGGTATTTATGAATTGACAGGGTGAGATGATAGTCACCTGCAATTAGACAAACTTAATTAAAAAGTAATCATTCAAAGTACATAAATAGAAAGAAGATGGCAATCTGATAGTACATGAGAAAGAAGCTTGTGTATCTGTGTTATATGCAAAAAAGGTCTATTACAAAAGCAATATAGTTTATGTTATATGCAAGAAAGGTATATTACAAAAGCAATATAGTTTAGTCTCCAGACTAGAACCCCCCTTTTGGACTCCAGACTAGAACCCCCCTTTTGGAACCCCCCTTTTGGACTGTGGCCTCTATCGGCTTAAATAATATTTACAAAGCAGTTCCAGATCCTCAAATGATGGATCTCAGAATTAAAAGTGTTTGCATATCTAATCAATTACATGATTCTAAGAAATAGATCTTATTCCTAAGGAATTGAATCCATATCAAAAGTATGGTCTTCAACATCTGCATAGCCTTGTTGGATGATGATAAGACTCTTTGAAGTCTTTTACTTAGCCTTGTTGGATGATGATAAAACTCTTTGAAGTCTTTTACTGACATCTGGGTTGTAAGTCAATTATCTTCAACCCAAAATAGAAAGTCCATTTGATCTTTTCCGCTTCTCTGGCGCCTCAAAAGCTTAAACATAAAGCTAATACATATATCTTTAATTATCATCTTTCATCGGAAATCTTCCTCATGTCATCTAGAAGCAAAAACCCGTGATCTAGGCAAAAAAGAAGGCAAATCTGCCAGTCTCTGCACTTTCGGTGATTTAGGGCCCAAAATTTGTAATGAATAAGCCATCGAAAGCCCTGTTATACTTTTATCTCCTCATGTTCAGCAACCTTGATTTATGATCCTGAGAATGCTCCAAAGATCAGGTACATAGTGTTACTTGTTAAAATTGTCTGTTAATTTGTGCCTCCAAAATCTGGACTATCGAGCTAATGCCCTCAAATCTGGTGTTAATTGCCATGATGATCTTCAATCTTGATATGATCTTCACGGTTACTGATTTTATGCATTGAAATATGAGATTTAACAACTGAAAATCAAGAAATAAAACTAATCCTTAGATGCTCGGCCACCTGCCAACTTCAACCTAAAATACTGGAACTTATC
>SNQJ01S0068248.1:0-12139 GCA_010110895.2 Picea sitchensis | reverse complement strand
CATATAGATGATTTACTTGATAAGTTGAAGAATGTTGTTTATTTCACTAAGTTGGATTTGCTTTACTTGATCAGTTGAAGAATGTTTTTTATTTCACTAAGTTGGATTTACTTGATCAGTTGAAGAATGTTGTTTATTTTAGAGTGGTAACAAATAGGCTTACGATATTGCATCAATATTGCACCCATTGCGTATCCGCTAGCATCTATTTCGATCTCAAAAGGTTGTTGAAGATTCGACAATGCTAATACTGGTGCGATATTGATCTACTCCTTCAAAGTGTCGAAAGATTTTTGTTGCTTTCCTTCCCATTGAAAAGTGTTCTTCACATTGGTTAAGGCATGTAAAGGAGTTGTTATAAAGGGGACGTTTGAAATGAACCTCCTCCATTACTGGACTGTACCTAAGAAGTTATGGATCTCGGGCACTTGTCGGACCATTACAAAGCCCAAACGACATAACTAACCACTCAAACAATCCCTGTTTGGTTTTAAAGGTAGTCTTCCATGAATCCTATTCTGCGACCCTAATTTGATGATATCCACTGCGCAAATCCAACTTAGTGAAACAAACAACATTCTTCAACTGATCAAGTAGATCATCTATACGAGGAAGAGGGTATCGATTTTTCACTGTGATTTTGTTTAAGACCCAGTAATCGACACACATTCGCCATGTTCCATCTTTCTTTGGCACCATCATGATCAGAGAACCACAAGGAGATGAATTGGGCCTGATGACCTCTTGATCCAATAATCCCTGTACCTGCTTCTTGATCTCTGTCATCTTCAGAACTGACATCTTGTACATGCCTACATTAGGAAGAGGAGAATCATGTTGAAGATGTATCTCATGTTGAATTTCCCTCTTAGGAGGTAATCCATCTGGTTCCCGAAAAATATCATCATACTTAGTAACAATATCAATTAATTCCTTTTTATGAGATGGATCACACCCTTGGAAAGCGTCGGATGTCCTGACATCTTTCTCTTTGACGACCATGAGTACATATCTCTTATTAGTTTTTATGAGTCTTTTCATTTGCCCTGCACTAACAAGTGTTGTATTTACCCTCATGCTATGACCTCTAACGATATATTCCACTCCCCCTTTAGTAAGGTGGTATTTGTTCTCATGGCAAAAGAAGACTGCTTTTCTATCATAAAGATAAGGACTTCTCAATACTATGCCACATATATCAAGCGGGACAACATTCAAATCCACTTCATCAATCAACTTTGAAGCAATAGCAAATATGAACCTACATTGTTTGGTGACATTAAGTTTTGCTTTATCACATGCCCAACTAAGAGGATAAGGATTCGAATGTGGTTTCGGTTCAAGACCCATCTTCTTGACAAGTGCTTAAGATATTAAGTTTACTTGGGAACCCAGATCAAATAATGTATCTATCTTAGTATGTTTAGATACAACTCTTATGTGAAATAATTCATTCCTCTTTCATTCATCAACACGAGATTCATCATTGGAACTTGAATACTTTGCAAAGGGAAAAGTTGTATGTAAAATTGTCTAAATGTGAATTTGGCAAGACTACACTTGTGTACTTAGGTCATATTGTAGGAGGGGGACAATTGAAAATTGATCCTTCCAAAATTGATGTAATTGTAAAATGGTCTGAGCCAAAAAAAGTGACTGAGATCCAGAGCTTCTTAGGTACATTCCAGTAATGGAGGAGGTTCATTTCAAACTTCTCCTTTATAGAAGCTCCTTTACATGCCTTAACCAGTGTGAAGAACACTTTTCAGTGGGAAGGAAAGCAACAAAAATCTTTCGACACTTTGAAGGAGAAGATCAGTACTGCACCAGTATTAGCATTGTTGAATCTTCAACAACCTTTTGAGATCGAAACAGATGCCAACGGATACGCCATGGGTGCAATATTGATGCAATATTGTAAGCCTATCTGTTACCACTCTGAAACGTTTAACCAAGTTGTTGTTAACTATCCTACATAAGATAAAGAGTTGTATGCATTAGTTCAGAGTGTAAAGAAATGGAAGCACTACTTGTTAGGGAAGGAAACAACCATACTTACAGATCACCAACCCTTATAGTATCTCCAAGCAGAGACCAAACTGCAACAATCTCGACACTACAAGTGGATGGGTTTTCTACAACAGTTTCATTTGGTAATCAAGTACAAAAAGGGTACAAGTAACAAGGTAGCTAATATGCTTTCTAGACCTCCTATTGTTGCTTCTATTATTTTGAAGAATACTTCTTTATCTCATGATAGCTATATAGAACAATATGCCATTGATGAAGATTTTAAAGAAGTATATGAGAAGCTAACCCATGGTGCACAGGTAGAGAACTATTGTCTGCAGGGAAAATTACTCTCTCATCTCGGAAAGCTATGTATTCCTACAAGTGAATGAGTCCATGTAATATGAGAAGCTCACACTTCTCTTGTGTCTGGGCATTTTGGGTTAGGAAAAACTATGGTTCATTTGCATAGATTTTGTTACTGGCCTCAAATGAAAGCAATTGTAACTAAATACGTAAAGGGGTGTGTGATGTGTTCTACTTGTAAGCCCACTAATAGATAAATGGGGCTATACTCACCACTTCTTGTTCCATCCCATCCATCGCAAATCATTTCCATGGATTTTGTAGGGGGTTTACCAATGACCAAAGGGGGGTCATGATTATTTGTATGTTGTAGTGGATAGGTTCAACAAGATGTGTATTTGATGCCATGTAAAAAACAGATCACGGCTGAGCAGACTACTAATTTGTTCTTTCAGTATGTTTGGGTTCACTTTGGGTTACCCACATCCATTGTCTCAGCTCGAGATACTCGATTCCTTGGGGATTTTTGGACTAGCTTGTGGAGAATGATGGACACCAAATTGAAGAGGGGCATTGCTTTCCATCCACAGAATGACGAACAAAGAAAGGTGGTAAATAGAACAATGGTACTTTTGCTTCGAGGCTATTGTGGCAAGCATCCCAAGTTATGGGATGAACATATACCTTATGTACAACATGCTTACAACCGAGCTTTACATTCATCCACTCAGAGTTCACCTTTTGAGACATGTTTTGGGTACCTACCCAAGGTTCCTTTGGACTTGATGTATGGGAGAGATGTCAATGTGAATGAAGAACGAACAGAGGACAGAGCCCACAATTTCATCTAGAGGATCCAGTAGATACACCAAGCATTCAGGGAACAGTTGAAGAAAATTCAAGCATAGTATAAAGCTCGGCATGACAAGCACGGGGTTGATCATCAGTTCCAGGTTGGATACTGGGTATGGCTTCACATCAACAAGGAGAGATTGAAGGGTGAAGGCAAGAAACTTAAGCCCATTTGTTATGGACCCTTCACTATCTTGCAGAAAAGTGGTACCAATGCTTTTCGTCTGGATCTTCCACCTTATATGCAGATTTACTCCATTGTGAATGTAGAGAACTTGAAACTTTTTGAGCCTCCCATGATCATGGATCAGGATGAGGATGTTTCAATACCTTCAATTCACGAGTTTTCACCTCATTACTTGGATGAGTTACAGGAAGATATCATCCTGGACAAAAGGACGAGGACTTCACGTAGGGGTCATGTTGATTATCTTCAAGTAGGCTTAAAGAGCACACATCCAAGCAAAGCAAAGTGGATTGAGAAGGAAAATGTGAGGGGACTCTTCCCCCACTTACCTATTGATTGATGAAAGCTAAAATCTCTCAATGGGAAGGCGTGATCCAAAAAGGATTCAGATAAGGCTAAGAACAACTTAGAACTCGTAGAGGCAACTCAGGATGCTCATAATGGCTTCAGCAAACAGAGAAATGGAAAAAAATAAGAGTTCCCAAAACTCAGTGAAAATGACACGATCGTGAAGAGCACGTCGTAATATTTCTAACGGCGTAAACGACTCGTCAAACAGAGTTACGGATCGAAAGATATTCTCAATCAAAGTTTTGGTCAACCAGGCCCAGTTAGCAGGGATGAGTCAGCATCCATACTGCTGATGTCAGCATCAGTATGGATGACATCATCATCTGTTCAACTTACGTGGCAAGCGTAGAGGGAGACAAATGTCATGATGATGTGGCAGCACCAGAGGCTGCCACGTGTCACTCGTTTTTTGACTTTTCAGGCTAACATGTGGACCGATGAAAATGTGCCATGTGGTTGTCCGTACAGGACACGTGGCATCCGTACAATATGTGGCAGGATGGCGTGGCATACGTACAATACGTGGCAGGCTAACGTGGCAGAGCGGTGACGTAGTAGGGTGAATGTACAAGGAGGTGACATGGGCCAATGTTTGGCTGCCACGTGGCAGTGGGCAAATGCCCAATGATGCCCAATAACTGAAAATTTAAAAATATATATATATTAAATATACCGCCAAATATGGCAGCAGTTCCGCTAGATTGGTGGCATATTCCACCGGTCCGCTATAAATAGACTTCTGCCTAAACCATCGACAAACGGTTGTAACCATATGTTAAAAGGGGAGGCCCACGGGTTCAACCCCAGGACCTTCGCCTAACCAACGCCTTCAAATAGCCTCCGCCAAGCAATACACTCAACGACCCTTTATTGCATAACCACCTGACTTGTATTATAAAAAGGGGTTCTGCCAATGTACGAGGAAGGGGAGACCAAGCGCACAACCTTACAAAAAGGGCATGGATTTCGAGACAGAACCCAGTCATTAATTGCAGGTGTAGGCATGGAAACCGAGGTGAGATTTTTCTTTGGTCCAAAAGTGCCAGACTCGGATCAAGGCATGGAGACAGTCATTTTTAGGTAATTTGACGCCACGAACACAGTGGTGATGTTTGTTTTTTTATCTGAGTAAAGCTTTTGTAGCTTAACTCCAGAATGAGGTATACTTATTTATTTTGCCCAACTCTTTTGTGGAGTTAATAAAAAGGCCTACCCATTTGAGAGAAGGACCCATAGACGTAGTCCACCAGGGACGAACTCCGTTATCAAGTTTTTGCGTTCATATTGCATGCTTATGTCTCTTTCCTTTTGAGCTTTTCCTTCTTTATGGTGTACTTTAGTTTATGCTTATTTAATACAATTCTTTAATAAGTCACCGAACGAAAAGATCTTGGATCACTGACATACCAAAAGAGAAAGGATTACAGGCCCACAACATTGGATGAGTATTATGATTCGACATACCACTTGGAAATACAAAAGGATTTGTCCCCGTGGACTAAACAGAGACCATGGGATGGTTAGCGCTAATTGAGGGAAACACCGGGGCTCCACCAACCATAGCATTCAAAACTCACAATGCAATACAAAATCCTAGGGCCAACTAATAATCAAAGATCACACTCCTAAATAAAGCTAAAAGCCAATGCACACAAACAAGATATGATGGTTTAAAGGGACCTCCTGAACTAAAGTAGGTATGCCTCACCCAAGAGGGGCCCGAGACTCTGCAACAATAGAGTAGAGGTGTCAGAATAAGTTATAAGGACCCTCGTAGGCTTCACAGCATAGTCGATCAGATCCCTCCAAAGAGGAAATCCTCCATAAAGTATGTGTGTTTTCCGATCTCTATCTGACCCAGGGTACTTGCAGAATAACCACTCCAAGCAACCTATGTGGTTACCTATGTCAAGCAACTAGAGTAACCATGATATAACCAATGCACAAGCAAGCAGTCGCAAGTCCGGTCCACCATATGGGAAGGTAGCAAAGACCGAAATCTTGAAAGCACTGCCTCTCAATGAGGTAAAGGGACTGGCAAGACCCTCATATATGAATAGAACCCCAGAAATATCTATGATGCTAAGAATTTATTAGAGGGTTATCTCTGAAACCAACTTCGTGCAACCTTGTGCTTAACTCCGGTGTGAGCGGATCCTCCTGACGTCACCAATTACACAATGGGTTTCACCACTCCCTGGTCAGACACATACATTTAATTTTTATAGCCTTGGAGAAGTTTGCTCACAAAATCATATTCCAAGGCCATAGGTCTTATACTTGTTTGTGTACCCTAAAAAATAAAATTGTTTATAATCAATTTTAATTATTCAACGTTAATTTTAATGGCTTCTGCTTACTCGAGAGGTGCGATCATGAAATTGATGGTATGATGACTCAACATAAAAGAAGCAAATATAAAAACATTGCTAATGACTAGTTTTGATTTTCAAAGATATTGTATGCTTCTAAATGTTATTACCAAAATGCAATCTCTACAATTTCAATGAAGTGCAATCTTTCCTAATATTCCAAAACTAATGTAAAGCAGCCAAAAGTGCAAATTCCATAAGTAAAATGCAAGAAAGCAAAAAAAAAATTGTATTTTCGATATAATGAAAAGAAAATGCAAGCATTGAACAACAACCTCACAAGTAGATCCTACTACAAGAAAAATAAGATAGGCCAAGCAGGATACCAAGAAGTAACTACCCAGACCAATGTGCAAGGACAACTAAAATAAGGATAAAGAGTTCGCCCAAGAATTCACCAATGAAGTGACTTCCTATCACTCTGTAGGCACTGAACAGTCAAAATAGGGACCCAATAAGTCTCAACAACCAACAAAAATCACCCAACAAACACCAAACTCAACCAAAAAGACTAAAGAGATAGTGTACACGCCCTAAAGGAAGACAACTCGTGTATGCACGCACCCTAAAGGAAGATAACTCACGTGTTTACGCGCCCTTTCAAGGGAAAACCTGTGTATGTCAAGGAATACATTGCTTGGGAAAGGGTTAAGCCAAGAAACTTAGATATAAGGAAAAATATAGATTGTCAAGCAACAAGCGACATAGAAACTCAAGAAAACTGAGAGCAAATAAAGGAGAAAAACACCCAATAGCCCAAAAAGGAGATCTCTCCAGTGGAGTCGCTAATTCGGTTACGAGGAAAATCTCTCTATGGGTAGGGGAAAACCACAACAGATGGAATGACACCTGAAATCAACACTTATCTCAAGTATCTTCTATAAATGAAATGCTAACAAGAGAAGGCTAGAAGCCTACCTCATCTGGACGTCCGAAGAAGACCATCGTTGAGCACGTGACCCAAAGCTTTATACTTGCAAATTGTCCTCAATAACCAAGATACACAATCATGTGGTAATGATATATAATGTTAGCATATAAATCAACATAATCCATTAACATACATAACAAATACACCCATTGAAAGCAATACAAATATTTTCAAGATATCAATTGGACGAGAAAAGAGTATTTCTATTAATGTAATCAACATAAGTACATAGGTGACAAACTTTTGTAATGGCACATATCAGAAGCTAGAAACTAAGTCCCTCTAGTTGGGCCTCCACCACTTCAATCCTCCACAAAGGCAAGCTCACATGTAGGAGTCAATGAGATTCTCCATCACAAGATAGGAAGAGCTTGGGGGTTGAACACAAGAAGTTCAATCTTTCAAGGACAAAGGGATGCTGACTCAATTGAGGTGAAATTTCTCCAGAGTGTCTTTGCTCTCAATGATTAATTATGTATATGAAAGGATTGGATATGGCTCAATTTATAGCCTCTGAATGGAATTGAAGAGTCGAGTCGCAGTGTTTCTAGTATACGGAAGGTCAAGGGTCATGGATCTCGTGACATGGCATGGAAACCCAACGCAATTTTATTTTTTTTAGGGCCAAACCCGATGTATGTGGGCTGTAATGGAGCAGAGCACATATGTACACGTGTTGCATAACTAGGAGGTTGCATACATGTATAAAAATAAGTATTTTAAGCTCTGGAGTGATGGAAAATGAGGTCTGTAGAGGGAAATGGAAGGCCATCCAGGAAAGATGCATGGAGTGAGAAAAATTTGTTATAACAAACTCTTTGTGAAGTCGAGAAGTGCCATGACAAGGGTCGTGCAAATAGCTTCTTTTAGGGCATGGAAGGATTGATCGACAGTTGGAGTCCAAGTGAAAGCATTCTTCTTAAGGAGAGCAGTGAGAGGGGCTACAATTTTTCCATAATTCCAAACAAGCTTACGATAATATACTGTTAAACCCAGAAAGTCACACAAGCTCTTGAGAGTTTTAGGGCGAGGCTAATACTACATAGTTTCAATTTTCTTAAGATCCACCCATACACCATCCTTTCCGACAATATGACCCAAGTACTCTACTTCTGAGGCTCCAAAGGCACATTTAGATTGTTTGAGGAAAAATTGGTGCTGAGAGAGTAGATGGGGGACTTGATCCACATGGGTGAGATGGGTTGTCCAGGTTTCACTATAGATGAGAATATCATCAAATAAAACCAAGACAAAATGATGGAGAAAAGGATGGAATACATGATTCATGAGACTTTGGAAACTGGAGGGAGCATTACACAGGCCAAAGGACATTACCAAGAAATCATAATGACCCTCGTGAGTTCTAAATGCAATTTTTGGAATGTATGACTCTTGCACACAGATCTGGTGGTAGCTAGAACGAAGATAAAGTTTTGTGAAGTATTGAGCACCACTCAATTCATCCAACAGGTCATTAATGACAGGAATTTGTCTTTGATTGTGAGTTTGTTGAGGGCACAAAAACCGAGACACATTTGCCAAGTACCTTCTTTTTTGAGTACCATGACTACATGAGAAGAATAAGGGTTGGTACTAGGACGAATAACACCCACTTCAAGCAATTCGTGAACAATTTTCTTAATTTCATTCTTTTGGGCAAAGGGATGACGATAAGGGCAAACATTTGGAGGAAGACTGCCCGATATGAGAGGAATGGAATGATCATGGATGCCATGGGAAGGGGGAATTCCCTAAGGAGTGGTAAAAACAACTTGGTGTTTGGAGAGGATAGATCGGAGGTCACGATGCACAAAGGGTGTCTCAACAACTTGAATGGAGTGGAGTTGGGAAATAATGTTGAAATTACATTTTCTGAGGAGCTCTTCCATTTGATGGGAACTAATGATATCAGGGGAGCCTGTTGTGATGCCTTGGAACTTATATTGTTGTCCCTCCTATTGGAATTGCATGGTTAATTCCTTAAAATCCATGAGAATGGGCTCGAGAGTACATAACCATTCGAAACCGAGAACAATGTCACAACCACCCATGTTTATAGCAAACATATGGGATTTTAGTTGATACTGACCAATTTGGAGCTGCACATTTTCACGTCTGCCACATTTCACAGAACCTCCATTGGCAATCATGATTTGAAAATTATTGACTGCATGGATATAACAATTGACTTCTTAGGAAATGCGACGATGAATAAAATTATGGGTGGTACCATTGTCAACGAGCATAATGACTTTTTTATTCTTAATGTAACAAATTAACTTGAGGGTTTGGGGAGTAGAGAATCTTGTGAGGGCATTCAGTGAAATCATTGGTTCAACTTATGGTGGATCAGAGGGTGGAGTCATATCAACTGGTGGTGGTAGCTCCTCCACAGGGCAGACAACGACCTCCTCTTCATAAACATCCTCAGTCATGGCCATAAAAAGATTTTATTCCTTACACTTGTGCCCTAGAAAATATTTGTCATCACAATTATAACAAAGACCCTTGAGTTGGTGTTTAGCCATTTCTGCCCAGGTTAATTTCTGGATCTTGAGGGGGGTTGCGGGAGGGTTACGATTAGTGGTTTTAGGGAAACGAAGAAAATATGGTTTTATGGTCTAGGAGGAGACAATTTGTTGTGCTTCCTTGGTTCATTGAGTATCTTCCAACCAAGTCTAGGGGCAGGCCATGAGAACATGGGCACAAATTTCATCTTTCATGCCACTGATAAAGCATTCTTAGAAGAAGGCATCCGACATGCCCTCCGTTCTAAAATCCAAGTGCTCAAAGGAAGCAATAAAGTCTTTCACTGTGTCAAATTGCTTCAACTTGGTCAAATGACATAAATGATGGGTGTCGGAGTCAAAGCGGTATTAAAGATTTGCAAAAAACTGTGTCCAAGCAACATACCCTTGGTGTGCCTTTCTACACCATTGCCACCATTTACAACGTTCCAAATCCAGATGTAGGATACCATAACGAAGCTTGGCTAAATGATCAGTAATGCCACTTAAAGAGAAATAATGTTCCATTTGAGTGACTGAGGCTGTGGGATCCGAGCCATCAAATTTTTTCACCTCAATTCTGGGAAGGCGTAGGTCTCGAGGAAGGTGGGTAGAATGAGGACCTTGGTAATGGGAAGAGTCATTGTCTTCCTGATAAGAAGGTTGTTTAGAATAGGTAGGGTTCAGGGAGTGGCCCATCAATTGGTCGAGTGTGCCTTTGATGTCTTTGATGTGGGAACATTGGTCTTGTAGGGTATGAACAGAGGAATTGAGCCTAATAATGTTGTAATCGAGAGTCTTGATGTCCTTCTTGTTCTATAGGTTGTCGAGAATCAATGTATTGAGTTCTTGGGCATGGGTGGTGGCCATTTGGGTAGAGGCAAAAATGGGCAGGCGAGTTTGCACTAAGAAAATTACAGGTGAGGGGTATCACGATAGACTGGGAAAAGAGAGGAAACTAATGGGATAGGTGGAAAATAAAGGTGGGTGGTGTTATCTCTCCAAGAGTCCTTCTCAGGTTATATCTTGAAGAATCCTGGTAACTTAAAGTGTGATTGATTTTGTGTTTATGTTTGGATGAAATGGGATAACTAACCTACTGGATTGTTATCAGGACATTCAAATATATATAACCAGGTAAGACAAGGCTTTCAAGAGTTAATAATCAGATGAATAACTGAACTTGGTGGGTGGAGAAGACTATATTTATCAATCAGACCATATATATGATGGGCTGAATAAAAATAGTACAGATTACTATTCAATCAGTATTTATGAATTGATAGGGTGAGATGAGAGTCACCTGCAATTAGACAAACTTAGATAAAAAGTAATCATTCAAAGTACAGAAATAGAAAGAAGATGGCAATCTAATAGTACATGAGAAAGAAGCTTGTGTATCTATATTATATGCAAGAAAGGTCTATTACAAAAGCAATATAGTTTAGTCTCCGGACTAGAACCCTTGATGGGCTGAATAAAAATAGTACAGATTACTATTCAATCGGTATTTATGAATTGACAGGGTGAGATGATAGTCACCTGCAATTAGACAAACTTAATTAAAAAGTAATCATTCAAAGTACATAAATAGAAAGAAGATGGCAATCTGATAGTACATGAGAAAGAAGCTTGTGTATCTGTGTTATATGCAAAAAAGGTCTATTACAAAAGCAATATAGTTTATGTTATATGCAAGAAAGGTATATTACAAAAGCAATATAGTTTAGTCTCCAGACTAGAACCCCCCTTTTGGACTCCAGACTAGAACCCCCCTTTTGGAACCCCCCTTTTGGACTGTGGCCTCTATCGGCTTAAATAATATTTACAAAGCAGTTCCAGATCCTCAAATGATGGATCTCAGAATTAAAAGTGTTTGCATATCTAATCAATTACATGATTCTAAGAAATAGATCTTATTCCTAAGGAATTGAATCCATATCAAAAGTATGGTCTTCAACATCTGCATAGCCTTGTTGGATGATGATAAGACTCTTTGAAGTCTTTTACTTAGCCTTGTTGGATGATGATAAAACTCTTTGAAGTCTTTTACTGACATCTGGGTTGTAAGTCAATTATCTTCAACCCAAAATAGAAAGTCCATTTGATCTTTTCCGCTTCTCTGGCGCCTCAAAAGCTTAAACATAAAGCTAATACATATATCTTTAATTATCATCTTTCATCGGAAATCTTCCTCATGTCATCTAGAAGCAAAAACCCGTGATCTAGGCAAAAAAGAAGGCAAATCTGCCAGTCTCTGCACTTTCGGTGATTTAGGGCCCAAAATTTGTAATGAATAAGCCATCGAAAGCCCTGTTATACTTTTATCTCCTCATGTTCAGCAACCTTGATTTATGATCCTGAGAATGCTCCAAAGATCAGGTACATAGTGTTACTTGTTAAAATTGTCTGTTAATTTGTGCCTCCAAAATCTGGACTATCGAGCTAATGCCCTCAAATCTGGTGTTAATTGCCATGATGATCTTCAATCTTGATATGATCTTCACGGTTACTGATTTTATGCATTGAAATATGAGATTTAACAACTGAAAATCAAGAAATAAAACTAATCCTTAGATGCTCGGCCACCTGCCAACTTCAACCTAAAATACTGGAACTTATC
>SNQJ01S0068247.1:24996-36747 GCA_010110895.2 Picea sitchensis | reverse complement strand
TCCATTTCAACCCAGTTGGAGCCTTTTTTAGGTTAAAATTGCAACTTCTTTAAAACCATGGACTCAATATATGTTAGAAATATTATCCTGGGCTTGAAAAAAAATGGAAATCAACCTCCCTTTGGATATTGGATAAGAAAAAAATCATATTTGATACTATCATCACTTTTGTTATCTTATATGGATGTGAAGTTTGGAGATGCAATATATATAGAGGAACATATAGAAAGATAGAGTAGATTCAAAATAATTTTGTAACTTGTAACGTCCCCAATTTCAATCCCCACAAATTATAATGTACTTACATAAATTTGATTTAGGCTAGTGATCTTATATGTTTGGGTCAGAGATATTGTAGTAATTTACATGCTTGAGGGCCAATATACATATTTTGCACATCAAATAATTAATGAAAATAATAATTGTTGGTTACAGTACTAGATGGAATGTAATGATAGGGGGATATGATTCCACAAGATATGGGGCTAAAGTGGGCCACCCGACGAAATATAATGTGTGGGGTTGGTCATGAAAAGAATATAAAGCACACCAAAAAATATCCTACATGTGTCTTTATTTGCATATCCCTAGGGGGTCACAGGATTACAAAGTCAACAATCCAAGGAAACAATGCCCATTGTTTCCCTACACTAGGAGAACTTATCTTGCTCATGAAATTTTCCAATGAATCTACAACATTTGTGAAAGTGTCCACCTTCATCAGCAACACCTTCTTATCTTCAACCTTGTCTCTCACAGAGGGATACTGAACATTAATATGATTTTCTTTGAATGATAAGATGGGTTTTTTACCATGAGGATGCACTCTAACTGTTACAATCTATCCTTACATCTTGTTGTACCAACCCAATACCTGAACACAATCTCTGTAATCATACTTCTTCCTTTATTTCATGAGTTTTTTCCATGTATTCAACCTTTTTAGTTGAGAGTTCCACCATAACCTATATTTTTCCCATCCAACTGACTCCTCTAAATAGGTTAAACACATACCCACTTGTATATCTTCTAGGATCCAGTTCTCTAGCCCAATATGCATCAACAAACCCATGTATGTCCAACATTGTATCAAATCTCAGTCTTCCTTGGTAGAATAATCAATAACTATTAATGCCATGCAAATATGTAAAACCCCTCTTTACTATTTTCCAATGATCCTTCCCTATTTTTTGACATATACCTGATCAAAACTCCCATTACATGTGAAATGTATGGTCTAGTGTAGATCATTTCATACAATAAATTGCCAAACATACTAGCATACAAAACATGGAACATATTCTCTTCCCCTTCTTTTGTCTTGGGACACTGATCTTCAAATAAATTTACATCCACATGAATAAGAACCTTGACTAGTTTACATTCCTACATATTAAACCTATGTAATATTGTCTTCACATATTTCCTGTGATTTAACCATAGTTTCTTGTTTTCTTGATCTCTTTTAATTTCCATGACCAAGATGAAATTCATAGCACCAATATCTTGGATAATATCCTTGTAGTTTCCTATAAGAAACATATAATCCACATACAATACCAAATAAATAAGATGTCTACCAACTAATTTGAAATACACACAGTGATCAATTTTTATCTTTGCGAAGATAAGTCCCAACATATAAGTGTCAAATTGTTAATACCACATTCTTGGTGATTGCTTTAACCCACACAAGGGCTCTTTTAGATTGCATACCAGTTGTTTCTTTCCCTTCACTGCAAATTCTTCTAGCTACATCATTTAGATTTCTTCTTCCAGATCCCCATGTAGGAATGTTATCTGCACATACATCTGTTCTACCTCAAAATCAAAAGCAACAATAATAGATAAAAGAAAACCAATAGAAGTTGGTTTGACAACAGGAGAAAAAAATTCACCAAATTTGATTCCCTCTACCAAGGAATAACCTTTTTGTACTAACCAAGATTTGTATTTCTCCACTTTTCCTTCTACATTAAACTTATTCTTAAACACCCATTTGTTTCTAATGGAATTTATTCCAATCGACAACTCCATCATATCCCAAGCCTCATTCTTTCCCAACACTGCCATTTCTTCTAGCATGGCCTTTTTACATACTTTATCATCATATGAATACATTACATCCCTAACAGTGCTAGGATCAACATCAACAATTAAAAAAGAAAAAATTGAATAGAGATCAGGTGGAGTATACCTTTTTATTTTCCTTCTTTCTTGAACCAGCCTCCTCAATACCGGAGTATGGGTTTCTTCTTCTTATTATTTCTATTCTTTTGTAATGTCTGTTTCATTATCCTTCAATTCAAACTATATTTTCTTTGGTTCGTCCTTCCTTGTTAGGACTTCATGTTTGAAAAAATCTTTGATTTCTCTAAATACCATATCTCGGTTATACACTACCTTGTTAGTTTATGGGTTACAAATATTATAAACTTTCAAACCATCTGTATAGCTAATAAAGATACACTTTTCATCCATTTTATCTATCTTACTCTTTTTTTCCTTTGGAAGGTGAACATAGGCATCACAACCGAATATCCTAAGATTTGCAAGAGAGGGTTTATTACCATTCCAAACCTCATGTGAAGAATTTTCATCCAACATTGGTGAAGGTGATCGATTGACCAATAAACATACAATACCCACTTTCTCTTCCCATAATTATTTTCCTAACCTGACACCACTAAGCATGCTCCTTTCTTTTTGCATCAACATCCTTCCTGAGGTGTGTATGGAGTATTATTATTCCTTGATATGCCACACTTTTTTAAAAAATATTTGAATTTATTTATGCATAATTATCCACCATTATCCATCCTTGGAACCTTAATCATTTTCTTTGGATGATTCTCCACAAGAGCCTCCAACTCTTTGAATTTTTCAAAGAATTCAAATTTATTCCGAAGGAAATAAATCCATGTATTCCTTAAGAATTCATCTATAAATGAGACATAGTACACATATTTTCTCAGTGATGGAGCCGACACAATTCCAAACACATCAATGTGCACCAAATATAGTATTCCCTCTACCATTATTGCACCATAGGATAATCTTACATGATTATTCTTCCCATATAATAAATGTTTATAGAAATCAAAATCAAGAGAGAAATTGTACATACCTTCAACCATACCTTTACCATATAGTACTCAAAGGCCCTTCTCTTCAATATGCCTCAGTCTTTGATGCCACAACATATTCTTTTCTCCAGATACCGTAGGATTTTTCCCTTCTTTAGCTCCAATATTAGGAACAACAAAATTGTTCCACCCATCACTGAAAGAGATTCCCATAATATTATATAGAGATCCAATCTAAAATACCTTGAACAACACCATTTCCCCTCTAACCATATTGTAGATTTCCTTCTCAAGCATTGTTTTTACCCTTGCATCATCCATTTTTCTTATAGAAATAAAATTTATGATGAATCCCAGGATGTGCATAACACTAGAGAGTGTTCTAAACCTTCTATCCATTAGATTCAACTTGAATTTTCCTCATCTTATAATTTTGGTTGTCGATTCATCACCTAGGAAAACATCACCTCCATCATACATTTCATATTCATGAAACCATTATCTTTGAGGAGTCATATGGAAGATGCACCTGATTCAAGTAGCCATGCCTCATAATATGCATGTGTGCTTGAAGAAGCTAAGTACACATCTCCTCCTTCATCTATGAAGTTTTTTGTTTTTGTATAAGATGAATTATCATATCCCTTCCCTCTCTCAACATGTTTTTAACTACATTGTTTCTTGTAATGACCTTATTTTCCACATCTCTAGCATATCTTTACAAATTTTCTAGGAAATTTATATGTTCCCCTAGATTTAGATATCCCACTTGAGGAATTAGATATATTTATTTCATTGGAGTCTCCTCTTGCAAATAAGACATAAGTGTTATGGATTTCCACGTTTTTTCACCTCATATCCTTCAACAAGAAGGATGAGACCACAACATTGAAACTTAAAGTAGTTGCATTACTACCTATGGCCATAACTAGACTATCCCGTGAGTCTAGTAAAGAGAAAAATAAACCAATACACTTATCTTCATTATAAATATTAATATCAATAAATAATAAATGACTTAGCATAGTATTGAAGGCCCTCAGATGCTCTTTCATTGAATCTCTATATTTCATCTGCAGGTTGTACAACTTATTCCATAGGAACAATCTATTTAACAAGGACTTAGAATGATACAATTTCCCTAACTTATTCCATAAATCCTTTGCCAAAGATTCCCCTAACATTTTCAATAGTACTGAATCTGAGAGAAAAAAATCATATTGTGCTTTTTTCCTTTCAATCCAATTCTGTCTAGTCTTTTATTGACATTCTTGTAGGTGAAATACCTATATCCACAATGACCCATTGATATTTTTCTATCTGTAATGACACCCTTCATTACGATGACATGCGAGGCATAACAAGTGTTATTTTTTTTTTTTTTAAGCAGGAAGGTAACAACAACAACATTCAATCAATGCAACTCGACAACAAAAAATGGAGGACGACTCAAGTAACAAAACTTCCATGGAGAACGATAATTAAATATCAATGATCAATCATTACAAAAGTTTCAATGCACAGAAAGTAACTAATTAGAACCATCACGCAGTAAAATGAAATTCCAACGCGCAAGATGGTTATCATCTAAGACCATCATCACGACTTAAATTCCCATGCGTGCAAGAATCCCACTTTCTAACATCACACATTACTTTAAAGGTCAGTGTGTGCAATGGATTTTATTAGCTGAATCATTCACATGATGACTTTCTTCTAAAGGCAAGAGAGTAAACCACTTGTTATAATGCACAATAGGTTAGAAATCCGTAATCAATCATAATTCCACATTGTTTCTAGGGTGCAAGGTCAACTAATTAATAAATTCCTCACCCTAACATGAAGAAATGGAAGGAACTCGGGTGAGGTAAAATAAGATTCTTTAGGAGAAACATCTAAAAACCTTCTTGGGTGGCGTAACATATCCAATCCTTATTTAATATTGTGCGAAAGTCACATTATAACTCTCCAAAAATAAAGTGTTGGTTGTTCCACTAACTATAAAATTTCTCCAAGTTCATTATCCCATCACTACTCTCATGTTCAATTTGATAAGAAACAACCAATATAATTTACTAAATAAAAAGGAAGTAAAAATTATACCTCTTCAAGAACCCATTAACATATAAACATCAAGGTTACAATATCTACTAGCATTCTTTATTCCCTTCATTGTAATAATTCATTACATTATTAGTGATACTCTTCTACTAACCATTTTCAATACATTACCAAGTAAAAATAGAATTTAAGAACTTCATTACAATATTTACTATCATTCTTTTACGTCTCTCATTGTAATATATCACTAATTATTACCTACTCTTATACTAACCATTTTTAATCCATTACCAAGTAAAAACATAATTTCAGAACTTCATTACAATATTTACTATCATTATTTTACATCTCTCATTGTAATATATCACTAATTATTACCTACTCTTCTACTATCATTCTCAATCCATTACCATGTAAAAACATGAATTTAGAAATTCATTGAAAATTCAATTAATCCCTTTTCAAATATAGTTTTAAATATAGAAACTTAATAACCAAATGTATAGCTGGAAAGTAACACCATCGGGATAAAAAAACTTTGGAATAAAACTTCAACATAAGGGTGACTGAATACAAAAGGAAATTGAACTGCAATCATTACTTAGGCAATTAAAAGAACACAAGCCCATTTTTTCTGCTGACCAAAGTTTAAAGGGAATCATGGGAAACCCGTAGCAATTGATGGTACTCTCTGGCAAGGAGAAACACACTAGCTGAGGGATTGTGTTCCAAAACATCAACATTTTAATGGATAAAACAATGGAAGTAATGGATCCACTGGCGGAAACGAAAATCAGTGAGGTAAATATGGTGTAAAATTGTTGTGTAAACATAGTGTAGATAATTGTTTGATTCACAAATTTTCAAAGGAAAGAAATGACCAAGAAGGCTCTCAACTTGACAATGACAAGTAGGTTCACCTATCTTAAAGTGTGATTAAGAATCTGAAATTTTGTATCTATATTATATCAGTGATTAAATTCCAGACATTGATTTATTTCAGGGAGAAGTTTCCAGTCAAGAATACAACATCAGATATATAAAAACGATATCTGAAACCCTCTCACAATGTTAAACCTTCAAGGCAACACATATAAGCATAGTTTTCATAAATCGTGAAAGAAGAACCAATAATCAATATCAATATCATTAGGTATGATTAATTATTAATTGATTCTAATTATTAAATGTTTCTAATATCTATATCTCTCTAATTCAACATTTAAATCATATCTCGGTCTGCAGGTAAATAACATTATCGTTGTAATAAAATCATTGTAATGATATCACTATAATGATATCATTGTAATAACATTATCACCGTTATAAAATCACCATAATAAAATCACAGTAATAAAATTATTGTTGTAATAAAATCTCCATAATAATAGCATTGTAATAAAATTTCCATAATAATATCACTGTAGTAAAATCACCTTAATAATATCGCTGTAATAAAATCACCATAATAATATCGCTATAATCAAATTATCAATGTATAAATAACAATAAAAATCCATAACTAAAGAACAATAAAAAATCCATAACTAGAATGTTGTGTAAATAACAATAAATATCATGTCTAACAATGATAGCGCATGTGCATTGTGCACTCCAAGTACTACCCACATAGTCATCATGCAGTCATCAGAGATCTAGAAAAGTAGATCAATGAAGTGGAAACATAGGGCAAAGTGAGGGTTAAAACAAGGTGTAAATGCATAGTGAAAACTCAAGTAAAAAGAGAGAGGGTGTTGAGATTACAACTCAAGGGAAAACGTAGAGGAACCCACTACAAATAAACATTGGGTAGAGGAATGATCCTAAAATTATTATCCATGCACAGGAAAGCAGGGCATTTGAATATAAATATTTAACACCAGAGTGAAAGACAGTCGATTCAGCTCCTGGACGACTGCGTAGGCACAAACTAATAACTTAAAGGATCAATAAACAGAGGATAAAAACACAAATCTGCATCCAAATCTTCTGCGTGCAGAAGCAAATAATGAAATAAAATCACAATAAAGGAATAAATAAATCGCAGGAAGGAGATTCAAGAGCGCAAGCAAGGTTTTGAGTCTGGGGATCATTCTGGCCACACACAAATAAACAATAAATTAGAAATAAAGGATATTGTGGGTAGCAAGGGTTCTTATTGAATGAATCAAGCGATAGGGGATTAAAATTACCATAGAAATACATTTGCAAGGAAATCTCATGGAAATGAAATCTTCACCCGAGTACAGTGAAATAAACAACTGTAAACTAAATTTCATTGCAAGCAGGAGCTCCATCCATCTCTCGCTTTCCAAACTAAACTAGGGGTACTCTTCTTTCCCTTGAGCCACTTGGGCCTCAAAGAGGCCATGCACAAAATACTAGATAATGATAGCACCCAACTCTCCTCACAAGGTCAAGCTACCACTCATCAACCAAGCTGGGTATCACAACTCCCACAAGAGAAAGTTCATTCAAGATGAAATTTTAGAAGCATAACATTATGCAAGCTAGATGTGATCTACAGTCCTCCTCTGTCATCATTTTTATAGAGTTTTCTTAGTCATTAGTTTCCCAAAACCCTCATTAGATTATTTTTTCATTTAATTAATTTCGAAAAACCTCCCCCGTACACATGTTGCCTGATCCCCTAGTTGCACCAAAAAATCAATTTTGTTAATTATTTAAATATTTCTATTTTCCTCACCCACCTAAAAGTATTCCTAAAAATGCTCCTTGGTGTCCCAAAATTCCCTTACAATTCTTAAATGACTTACACCTTACTTAATTCCTAGTCGAGTTCATAAATAGAAACTTCCAAAGGCTAGATTCTTTACTAAGTTAGATATTCATTTTTTTATTTAAGTTTCCTTTTTCTTTTAAGTTTCCCCCTTTTTCCTTTTTAACTAAAAATCAATTTAGCAAGTGTAGATAAAAAAAACCATTTACCCTTTTAATAAATATAATCCTCCATTATAATTTTTACTTTAATAATTAAGTTTGAATTTCTTACCCCCCTTCTTGTTACATGTTTTTTTTTTTTTTCTTTAACCACAGGTTCTACTTAGACCTAGGTTTTAAATTCACTAGGATTGGCGACAATTTTTAAGGGAAAAATTCTTATCAAACTTTACTTGTTCGTCATTCATTTTAAGGTCGATGAGGTCCTAAGGAGGCATAGTTTTATAGGCACTAGGTTTATTAACTTATCAGTTCAACTCATGACATTCCCTTCAGGACACACTACATGCTCCAAGGGTGCCACTCACCTCTTTCTATTTTCTTTGCACAACATGCCCTTCAAGACGCACTATGTGCTCCAAGGGTGCCACTCACCTCTTGAATGAATTTGGTAGATGTCAAACCCCTAGATTCAATACTCCTTCAGGTGATATTGGGGGAGACTAAGGACCTCTAAGGAATAAGGACCAATCCTTATTGTGTTCCCCTTAGAATCATTGTGAGGGACTGTCATAGTCTTCCCTCACGACATCGTGGGTCTTCTCTATATAAGTAATAGTTAACCTACAGTTCGAGCCACAACGAGAGTGTTAGTAGGCTATGGAAGGGATGTTGCCACACCTCTCCCTCAATGTCTTTGGTTGTCGTGCATGACCCCTTTACTCCAAATCTTATTCTGGTCGACAAGCTATTGTCAGCCTACATCCATCAATGAATCATGTCAGCAATAACAATCAATATCATAATATCTAATTATATGTACATATGTAACATCAATAACATTTAAACCCTAACAGTCCACTCCCTAACTTGATATGGAGTGCTAGGGTTTCCTTGATGCCTCTACAAGATACTAGATATATAAAATATGCAGAATAGAAATGAAATGCTAGAAATGACAGAATACCAGTAAAATATCCAGCATAATATTCACAATACATAGAAATGATATACGAAATAGCAACAGAAACAACACTTTGATTCAGATAGAAATGTTCACAGGCCTCTTCGAGGGGGAAACCTCCAGTCGAGCAATGCTCTATTACAATAATCTCCAAGCTAGGGTTTTCATACCCTCAACCCTTATTTATACTAAATGTGTCTATTAAGAGAAGCATCTATAGGAAGATCCTTCTAGAAGCGGAAGCTTCTATTAGGTCTTCTTGCATCCGCCTTATTCTATTTTATTGAAAGGTCTTATTAATATTGACCTTTATTACATCCAAATACATTGATCTACCTATGTGAAGGTTAGGACCTTAACATGTCCGCCCCCTTAAAAACAACCTTGTCCTTAAGGCTTGAGATTTGGAAACTGCTGTAGAATGGTAGTTGGTTCCCAAGTGGCATCTTTTGGAGTCATATCTTTCCACTGAACTAGCACTTCCTTGATGGTTCTTTGACACAGTCGACTCTCCCGCTGGTTCAAAACTACTTCTGGTTGTAGCCAAATGGATCCTTCTTCAGCTAATTCTGGAAGGTTGGTTTGAATTTGGCACCTGGTTCCAATCACCTTCTTCAAGCATGAAACATGAAAAACAGGATGTAGCTTTGAATGACTGGGCAGAGCTAACTGATATGCGACTTGTCCCACACGCTTGAGGACTGTGTAAGGGCCATAAAATTTGGGTGCTAGCTTCTAACACTGCTCGGCCTTGAGGGAAGTTTTCTTATATGGTTGCAGTCTCAGAAACACCTGATCCCCTTCAGAAAATTGACGTTCAAAGCGACCTTGATCTGCTTTCTACTTCATTCTATTCTGGGCCATGACCAAGTTCTCTTTAAGGGTACGAAGGATATCCTCTTAGACTGTAAGTGTTTGTTCAACCGCCTGGACCTTCGAGGTACCTGGTAAGTATGAGAGAATTGATGGTGGCTTCTGTCCATACACTACTTCAAAAGGAGTAATGCGAGTGGCTGTATGGTATGTAGTGTTGTACCACCATTCGGCGAGGGGTAACCATTGAGCCCACTGTTGTTGTTTCTCAGAGGCAAAGCACCTCAGATATGTTTCCAAACACTTGTTGACAACTTCTGTTTGACCATCTGTCTGGGGATGATAAGCTGAGCTGAGATGCAATTGGGTACCTTGTAGCTTAAACAGTTCTTGCCAAAAATTTCTTGTGAAAGTTGGGTCTCGATCAGAAACAGCAGAGTTGGGCATGCCATGGATATTGAAGACCTGATCCATGAAAATTTGAGCCACCGTGGATGCAGTAAATGGGTGGTGAAGAGCACAAAAATGAGCGTACTTGGAAAGGCGATCCACCACCACCATTATGACTGATTTATTCCCTGATTTGGGTAAGCCTGTAATAAAGTCAATAGAGATATCCTTCCAAATAGCAGGGGGAATCGGAAGCGGTTGGAGGGTGCCTAGAGATTTGACCGTTTCTCCCTTGTTGCATTGACATACCTCACATTCAGCCACAAACTTACAGATGTCCTGTTTCATACCCTCCCAGAAAAAAGAACGTTTGACTCAGTCATATGTTTTGGTGAACCCTGAGTGCCCCACTATGGGTGTAGCATGAAGCTCAGAAAGTACCATGGATTTGAGCTTGGATTGTTTACTTAAATAAAAGAGGCCTTTGTATCGAAGCTCATCCTGGAGCCAGGAGTACCCTGGGGGAGCCTGAGCCTTGTTCTGTAGTTTCTGGATCAGTAGTGAACTTTTGGGGTCTTGAAGCCATTCCTAGTGCACAACTTGCAGCCAATCGAGTACAATGAAGGAAAGAGAAAGAAGGGATCCTTCGTCTTCATACTTCCAGGACAGTGAATCTGCCATGAAATTGTCTTTGCCCTTCTTGTAAATGATCTCATAATCATATCCAAAGAGCTTAGTGACCCATTTTTGTTGCTCCTGGGAGGAAATGAATTGTTCCAGAAAGTACTTGAGGCTTTGATGGTCCGTCTTAATTTGGAATCGTTGCCCCAAGAGATAAGGATGCCATAATCCAATGTCATGCAGAATCGCCAACATTTCTTTTTCATAAATTGGTTTGCCCAGATTCTTTTCAGACAGTTGTTTTCTAGTGAAGGCCAAAGGTCGACCCTCTTGCATAAGGACAGTGCCAATTCCTTTCCCTAAGGCATCACATTCCAACACAAATGTCTTTGTGAAGTCGGGAAGGGCCAGAACCGGAGTGGTGCACATGGCCGTCTTCAAGGTTTGAAAATCTTGAGCAGCTGTTGGGGTCCAAGTGAAAGAGTTATTTTTGAGGAGAGCTGTGAGAGGTGCTACAAAATTTCCATAGTTCTTAACGAACTTACGATAATACCCTGTGAGGCCCAAAAATCCACACAAGATTTTGAGATTCTTTGGGTTCAACCAGTCTTGCATAGCTTCAATCTTTTTCAGGTCCACCCTGACGCCATCTTTGCCCACCAGATGATCCAAGTATTCTACTTTGGATGCACCAAAATAACATTTGGACTGTTTCAGGAAAAGCTGGTGCTGAGAGAGTAGGCTGAGAACTTGATCCACATGAGTAAGATGGTCTGTCCATGTAATTCTATATATGAGGATATCATCAAAGAAAACTAAGACAAAATGACGGAGAAAAGGGCGGAAGACATGGTTCATGAGGCTCTAAAAGGTGGAGGGGGCGTTACACAAACCAAAGGGCATGACCAAAAACTC
>SNQJ01S0068247.1:3210-17616 GCA_010110895.2 Picea sitchensis | reverse complement strand
TCATTAACACCATATCCAATAAAGGTACACTTCTTGGATTTTGCCTCAAGCTTTGTTCTATTTTCTTTATCAATATGGACAAATGCTTTACAACCGAAAGTTTTCAAAAAAGAATAGTTTACCTTTTTTCCTGTCCATTCCTCTTCTGGAATTTTACCATCCAAAGAGCTTGAAGGTCCTCTGTTTATTAAGTAAACAATAGTATCTACAACATCTACCCAGAAATGTAAGGGAAAACTGGCATGCAATCTCATACTCCTTGCATGCTCCATGATTGTCCTATTCATCCTTTCTGACACACCATTTTCTTGTGGTGTTCTTGGAACTATCTTCTCTCTACGAATCCCATCATATGAATAGTAATCATCAAACTCCTTGCTGCAATATTCACCTCCATTATCTGATCTAAGACACTTCAACTTTTTTCCTATCTCATTCTCAACCAAAGATTTCCATTTCTTAAAAGTATCAAAAACATCAGATTTTTGTTGAATGCAATAAACCCAAGCTTTTCTAGTTGCATCATCAATAAAAGTAACATAATAATTAGAGCCACCAAGAGATGATACTTGAGTTGGTCCCCATACATCTGTATGCATAATTCATTCTTCTTTTCTTTTCTGACTCTGAGAAATCTGACTGTCTTTTGTTTTCCATAAACACAATGCTCATAGAAGTCCAAATCAATTTGTTTAAGATCTGGCAACAAATTTCTTTTGTGAAGTATTTGCATACGCTTCTCACTCATGTGTCCAAGCCTATGATTCCATAGTGATGTATCCACTCCTATAGAAGCTAAATAGATAGAAGAGTCAGTATTACCAGTACATAAATAAAATGTACCTACCTTCTCTCCTTTCACTATCACCAATGATCCTTTGATGACCTTCCACATCTTATCTATAAATATGGGTATACAACCTTCACTTTCCAACTTCCCTATTGAAATTATATTTTTCCTTAAATCTAGAACATGTCTTATCTCTTTCAAAAACCATTGGTTTCCATTTCGTTTCTTTGTTTTTACCTTTCCCATTCCAACAATTTTTCATGGTGCATCATCACCCAAATGAACCTGTCCAAAATCACCTTGAACATAATATAGAAAATGTTTCCTATGGGGTGTGGCATGAAATGAAGCTCCTAAATCTACTACCCGAGACTCTGAAATATTATCTATAGAAAGAATCAAAGCATCTTGTAACACATCACCTGTTACATTTGCTTCCTAATTTCTCTCCTGCTGTCCATCTATTTGTTTCTTTGGAGCTCTGCAGTCTTTCTTCAGATGTCCTTTCTTCCCACAATTCCATCACTCTATATTTCCAAGTCTGGATTTGGATCTACCCTTCCTAGAATTTCCATGGTTCCCTGAGCCCTTTCCTCTATCATTTTGTCTTCCCCTGTTCTCCATGTTCAACGCATTACCTGATGTCTCACCTATGCTTTTCTGTCGCATTTCCTCACTAAGGATAACACCAACAACATCATCAAATTTTAAAGTATTTGAACCAGAGACAGAGTTACTTACAACCATGACTAAGGTGTTCCATCTTTCTGGCAACGAGCACAAGATTAGAAGAGCCCTGACCTCATCATCAAAGTCCACTTCTACAGAACTTAGTTGATTAGTAACCGTATTAAATTCATTTAAATGATCTGCAACAAACCCACCTTCTGATATCTTCATATTAAATAATATCTTCATTAGAAATACCTTATTAGATGTTGAGGGTTTTTCATACAATTTAGCCAATGCATCCATCAAACCCTTCATTGTCTTTTCTTTGGAAATATTGAAATCCACTGACGCTGCCAGGCTCAGCCATATCGTTCCTAGAGCCTTTCTATCAAGAATCTCCCATTCTTTGTCCTTCATGGCCACTGGCTTCTTTTCTACTCTACCCAATGGTAGGAATAGATCCTTCTGATATAAATAATGTTCCATCTGCATCTTCCATAACTGGTAGTTTTGGCCGTTAAACTTCTCGACCATAAACTTTCCATCTTCCGACATTGCTCCCACTCGAACCAGGAACCCTCTTTTCCTGCGAGTTACCTTTTGCTCTGATACCATTTTTTAGAAAAATAGGACCGTGGAGCAATAAAATAAAACAAATCCAGGAACCAAACACAAAAGATACATAATACAATAAAGACATAGATTTACATGATTCACCTAGTGTGGGCTATGTCCGGCAGGGAAATTGCCAGGTCCTTCCTTTATTATTATCCAGCATATGAAGGGATACAACGTACATCAAACCTGCTATAACTTCCTCTTCCTTTCTCTCACAGTCTCCTATCTTAGAATACAGTATTCACCATCAACCATAGCCGCAATACATTTCCCTCATCAAAGAGGGTTGCCTTTTAGGACAAAAAACCCTAACATAATATCTACCGTTATATCTGTGACCTTATAATGAACGGTCCATATTTACAATGAAATTACAATATACATTTACAAGGCAATTTTCCCTTCGGGGGATTTTCCCCTGAACCCCCACTGGGGGCCCGCTTGCTCCCAGACCCCCCAGTCATGGGGATAGCCCCCCCAGACCCCCCAGAGGAGGTACCCGCCCTTTGCACTCCCTTGCGTGGAAGAGTGTACATACTTCTAGGTTGTAAATACTTAATGGGGTATAAACACGACTGAAACTAAGGACCTCTGAATTAGGAAGATAATTAGGCTCCATAACCAACACTTTCACCAAAATGTCGATGAAGAAAGGAGATCTTGTGTCAAAACATTAGACTCTATGAGCCATGCAATATTTCAATGTGAACGTTTTCCAAATAATATTAATTTTGGAAAAAAAATTCCATATGTTAGAGGTACAATCCAAATGTCAGTATTGGTAACAAAAGAGTGCATATACTCATGACGATTCATGTGCAATGATGTGGAGGCACGTTCAGAAGTGCAAAGATTTCGTAATGGAAAGGGGATTGAGATTTAATAATAATGTATTGTTGATGAGAAGGGGAACACTCAAGAAGAGAGTGTCGTGTCAGGGTATTTTTAACAAGAAGATCATATTTCCTATGAATAATATTGTGTGGATTTATTATAGATTATAATTCCAAGGTCCAATGGATAGGGAAGCAAAGCAAATGTTGTAGAACTTGGATGAGATAGTAAATAACTACATGGAAGGTAATAAAAAGTGGATAAAGGACTATGGAAAAGAAGAGAAATATTAGTATTCAAATTCTACATAGTTTGAAGGATTTGCAAAGGAATATCATCAAGGATTCTCACAAAAACATGAAGCCAATGGATGAAGAATGTCATCAATGGGAACAAAAAATCAAGGTAAAACTCGATAGCCTTGAAGGTAGAGATGTGTTGATATATGAAAATATTTATGAAAAAAAGAAAAAGGATCTCAAGAGGAGATATATGACTATGATCCGAATCAGATACTTCCCTAAATTCTTTTGTAAAATTGTAATATAATTATATTTTACATTCCATTTTGTATTTTTTGTCAAAATTGGGTGTGGAAATGAACCATGTGATGGTTGTCCTTCCAAATGAAGCACATTAAAATAATGAAGCACGTAGAGAAGAGGGTAAATGAGGGGGCAACGAGAACTTGGGAAGCTTGCAGAGATGAGATCTCAAAGAGTGTGGACTGTTGGAAGATCGATGGACAAAAGTATCAATAAACTAGCCCACGATGAGCAAAGGAATATCTGAGCCATGAAAATATGCATTTATTTTCATGAGTAACAATGCATGAGTTTTCTGGGCATTCATAGCTCACACATTGTAATGATTTTCTTGAGAAGATTAAATATTTATTGTTTATTGTGTGAGTGAAATATGTTTTATGAGGTATATTGTGTTTATGGTTTGAGCTTTATTGCTTGAAATTATTTTTCTGGTTAATAGATGCAAGATTCATTAGTCCAAGCCCATCCAAACTATGTTTTTTTTCTTGTTGAATGAGGTTCCACTCACCCATGAATTGTAATCCCTTCTTTGGGAATTTTATCTTATTGTTGTTTGAATTTTCTTTTTCCTAAGAAAATTTATACCCCTATAAGAGGCTTTCTTAGTGTTGGGAATCTCAATGGATAAATTAGTTGGATTTAATMATTTTTGGGTTGTTTTTATTTAGCTGGGTGTCTTCCCTTTTCCATCAGGTCATTTTTCTCTAATGATAGTTTCTAAACTCACCTGAGGTCATCTTTCTCCAATGTCATATGTCTAAATTTTCCGCTTGTCATTTTTATCTCATTCCAAGTGATTAAAATCTACCTAGGAATTGTTCATCATTGATGAGCTACTAAATATGTCCATTCAACATTTTATTCATTGTTGGTCTTGGACATATTTTTGAAACTTAGTTGGTATTGGTCTAGTGATGACAAATAATGAAAAATAATAAGTAAATAACCCAAATAATGAAGAACAAAAAATAAATTCCACAAATAATTTGCATTGGTGAAATGGATATCTTATAGGCCCACCATTTACAAATCATATGGTATCAAAGTGGGTTTCCAAAATACCCTAAAGAAGCTTCCATGGGAAAATATTTGAATTGAAATAATATGGAAGAGTTGAGAGACTTAAACAGGAAGATCCAAGAAAATTTTTAGTAATGGAGGCAAAGAGAAGATGAGATGGAGAAAGAGCTTTCCAAGTGTCAAGACTCCTTCACTGCCATGAGGGTAGAATTACATAAGAGAAGATTGAATCTCTTGTAGTTGGGGGAGAAATCCATAGAGTTGGATAATTGGTAAGAGGAGAGGTTCACGAAGGGCATTGCTCATCTATACCAAGACTTGGTATTGAAGGAAGTGTTACGAGGAAAATCTCTCTATGGCTAGGGGAAAACCACAACAGAGGGAAATGAATGCATAAATCAACTCTATTCTCAAGTATGATATATAAAAAAATATGCCAAAAAGACAAGATAAAAGGCCTACCTCGTCCAAATGTTTGATGAATTCCTTTTTGAGGACTTGACCCAAAGAAATATACATGCAACTAATACTCAACAACCAAGAAAAGAAATCATATGGTGATAATATATTATGTTAGCACATTCGATAACATAATCCATTAAAATACATGACACATACGCCCATGGAATAATAATTCAAATATTTGCAAGATATCAATTGGATGGGAAAAGAATATTTCTATTAATATATGATCAGTGGAAGTGAATAAGTTACAGACTTCTGTGTCGGTGCGGTTTGGAAACGAGAAACTAAGTTTCTTCTAGCTTGACCTCCACCACTTCAATCCTCCACCAAAGATAATCTCATAGAAGAGATACAATGAAGTTCTTAATCAATAAGGGAAGATCTTGGTGATTGAACATTGTTTTCATTCTTAAAGGAAAAAGGGATGCAGACTCAATGTGAAGTGAATAATTCCTTCAAAGTAACTTTTCTCTCAAAGTTTAATTCTTTCTCCACTTTTCGATAGCTCGTAATTGGCCCATTTATAGCCTTCAAGTGGAATTGAAGGGCTGATTCGAAACGTTTCCATTATATGGAAGGCCAAGTATCATTGATATCCTGTCATGACATGGAAACCCAACACCATTTTTCATTTTTTGGCACATTTCCCAATGTACATGGATTGTAGTGGTGCAACATGTGTATACACATGTTGTATAGTAGACAAGGTGCGTATATGTGGAAAAATGTATTTTTATCTGTGGAGTTTGCAAAAAGGGATGAAAAGTATGCATATGGAAATGGAAAAAGTTCCTTTGTACAAGATTGCATGGGGTGAGGCAAATCTTGCTATAACAGATGCCCCCTAACATGTGAGGTTAGAGGATTATATGCAATGGCCAAAATACATTATAAAAACATAGAAGTGGAGTGATGGGGAACCAATTGGAAGAACTAGTTTCTCATTACAATCTACACTGACTTTGCATACATGGTTGCCAATTTGAATTACACTTGAGATCCATGTGAAAATATACCAAAAAATTGTGCATGACCATGAATATGCAAATGAAAATGAGGTTACATGCCAATGGCTATCATAGTCATGAACAAGGTCCAGTAGAACCGGTCTCAAAATCAATCTGAAGATATCTGTATAGAATGGAGTACAATATGATCTCCCATGATCACTAAAGTCATATAGGTACTAGTCCAATGAAAAATAAGAAACAACTTAGGAAATTTGCAGCCACATACTGATGTCATCAAGTCTTCTACACAATCTGCCAAAGGTGAAAGTCTACATCATGTGAATAAAGGATTTGAGGTTGGTCACAACAAGACATCATTTGATTATCGATCATTGAGTTATACCATTGACAAACGCGATACATCCTACTAATGATGAAAGTAGGAATCAGGGCAATGAGTACATTCTTACAAGTGTGAATAAAGGAGTCATGGTTGAACACTTGAAGAATCCATCGATTAGGAGACATTGATGTATTCCCAACTGTGGATGGTGAGAGAATGTGCCACTAATGACTTCAAGCCTTAAGGTACTCATAGGAATCTAGGTCTCATTTCCAGAACAAATGAGATTAATTCGATGTAAGGAGACCCGTTGAAATGAGATGATTAAGGCATCTCTCATCCTTCATCACAAGGTACAAAGTAGGAGATTGAAGATTTGGAGGAAATCAGATGAAGAACATGTTCATGAACCAATGACCCTGTGCATCTTTCGTGTGTGCCAAGTGCAAGAGGTACATGAAAAATACCCTCTGAATAGAATCCAATGAGGAAAACTGCTAACAAAGGTGAGGAAACTACCAATATGGCTAATGGAATCCAAGACATTGCATGAATCCCAATGTGTGAATATATGTCTTGTTGTCAAACACAAGGGAAACCACCCAGTAAACAACGAATAATGAAATGTCAACTGTTGGGTTCAATTTTACCTACCAATGAGGAAAGTAGGATGAGGGTGCATGATAGGACTACATCATCATTTGATTTTGAGAAAAAATGAGGGTATGGACGACATGCAAACTCAAGAGTTCTGAGGAATGGCCGACATAGGTTGATAGACATACTTTGAACAAAAGCATGAGACATATGGAATACTCTGGCAACATAAATGCAATGATGAAACCATGAGATGCAGGAGGCATCAATCAAGTTCTCCATAGGGAATGGAAGAGTAACCAATCGGGGGAGAAGACTCTCTATAATGAGCTCATCTTCCTAAGGCCATGCTCAACCCAAAATTATGATGACAAGTGGACTCAATAACTTTGTTCTTTGTTCAAAGGTGACATGACTCCTGCCAATATAAGATAATAATCCCTTCACACCCAATTTTTTTTCATAGTCAAATGAATGTTATGATACAGAGGAGGAAACAATTGTTGGAAGTAAGAAAAACTAGTTCCAGCAGTGGAACATACCTATTCTCAATGAAAGGAGGTGCATGTGGGAGATGGAAACTCAGGGGAATGTTCCCTTCTGGGTATAGGGTGTCAAATTGTGAAGGATATAAACCAGGCTCTTCTTGGTTGAGGTTGCAAAAATGCGGTGGTAAATGGTTTGTAACGCAGAGCCAGAACCGGCTATAGGCTCAATACTGCAAGCAAGGGCATGAGATGCAATCATAACTTAACACCAAAAATGTCCTTTTTCATAATCTTAGTTTACTTGGTGTGAAAAAGGGATAAACTTGTACCAAATAGACGTCCTTTCAAATACAATTTACGAGTGTGAAAGAGACAAGTTCACTCGACAAAATTTTCACTTTTTGAAAACGAGTCTGAAAAGAGCTTAACTAAGACTCATGACCTTTCAAGTCCAATTTAACGAGTGTGAAAGGGAAAAATTCACTTGACAATCTTTTCATTTTTTAGACGAGTCGAAAAAGAGATTAAATCAAACTTGCTTGGGAGTTTCTAGGCAACACGTCATGGGGGAGGCCAAGGCTCCCTTGTTGAACTTCTATGAAATGTCAGTATCTTACGAATAACTGACACAATCTTGGTAAAACCCAAATCTCTCCAATTCGAAGAGGATAAAGTGATAGTGGAGGTTATCATCTCCACTATATATAGGATAATGTCTCTTACATGAAAAGACATAGGTGAAGGAATTGGATACCCCACAAGACCATCCTAATCAAAACGAATGTCTCTCTTTTTTTCAGAGAGAGACATATTACTCGAGTAGAGTAAAACTCTCTCTTTTTCAGAAGGTGCATACTAAAAAATGATAACTACATGGTTGAAGGATGCATAACCCTCCAAAAGGAGAGTTGGATCAACCAGATATTGTACTGGTATGACCACTTCTTCAACTCTAGGTTGAAACAAATGCATGATAATAGGGACATGAGACACATCACCCTTGACAATGGGGGTGTAGTCAAGAGAATATTGCAGTGGAATTACTTCCATGTCAATCAATGGAGAAATAGGATGTGGGGATACCATAGATGCCTTAGAATCCGAAGGACCCTTAGGTGAGACCCACACTTTGTGTATCCCAATAGTAGAAGGACACAAATGAGTAAGGTGATTTCCTTTTCAAGTCCTACAAAGGAACTTAGGCTTACGTATGAGACATCTAGGCTTCTCCATGCTCCCAACGTCATTCACAACGGCTAGTGACATGCTATCAGCGTGACTGGAAAAGACAAGAGAGTCTTCTCCCACATGATGTACAGAGGTTGGAGATGTGACATCGATATGACTCATGGTGACTATAGTGATGCCACCAGCATGACTAGCAGCGACTCATTGTGGGTCTTCAACATGACTTGTAGAGGTCGTCGACCAATATCCAACATGACTAGTAGAGGTTGGTGATGGAGGTCCAGTATGACTGGTAGTGACTGGACTAGTGGCGGTGGGTTGTGGCATTTGATACCAAGGTCCCGAGAAATATTGTCTTTGAAACATTGAAGGCCAGGAAGGTTCCTTGTTTACACCCTGTCCTTTTCCGTAAGGGAAATATCCTCCACCTAAATGATCCATATAGGTTTGTACGGGCATCATCACTAAAGCATATATATGCGAAGAGACAAAAGTATGATAGGGATTGTTCAAGTGAGGATATATGTTTCCCCCATGTGAAGGGAGTCCATGAAAAGGTTAGCTCGAACTGTAAAACTGATTCCCTCCAGATGAAAGACTCGGGGATATATGTGGATCCTCCGTGGGAAAAGTGTTCATAGGAACCGACATGGCGAATGAAGAATACACAGATGGGGTGTAATAAGTAGAATAACCACCCATTTGAGTACTATCTCTTGAAAAAACATAGCTAGGACTAGATCTGTAAGAGGGTAGGTTCCAACCTCCCATGGTGAGATTTGGTTGAGGGACATGACTCATATCAAGAAAATATGTAGACATCGGGGCCATGGTGCCCCCCGATCCAATGCTAGGATTCATATAAGTGGGCCAGGGAGAGGATGGAAAGCGTGAAGGCACATTCAACATATCAATAGGAAAATGATTAGAGACCCAAGGCATTGACTAGGTGTCATAATTATGCATACCATTATTAAAAGAGGATGTATTTTTCCCCATGAAATGAGTGAACATCATTGGGGGGTAGCGGTAAAGGAGGGAGTTGTAGGAACTCCACTATCCATCACAATGACAACTCAAATCATGGTATAAAATCATAAGGTCAACTAGTGACCAAAGAGCACACCAAAAATAATCAAACGACCAAGATGCACACAAATGGGATAAAGTGGATGAAAGGGGCCTCCCTCCCTAAATTAGGCATGCCTCTCCCAAGAGAGGCCTGAGACTCCTTGCTAAATATCGAAGGTAACAAAATCAGTTATAAGATCCCTCGTGGGCTTAAAAACTAGTTAGTCAAATCCCCTCAGAGAGGTAATCCTCCATAAAGGTTGTGTGTTGTTTGACCCTTATCTGACCCAGGGTACCTTCAAAATAACCCCTACAAGTAACCTAAGTGGCACCTAAGTAAAGAAACTAAGCAATCACTATATAACCAATGCACAAGAGAGGAGTCATAAGTCAGGTCCACCGTATGGGAAGGGTAGGAAATCTCGAAACCTTAAAAGCACCTCCTCTCACAGAGGTAAAGGAACTAATAAGATACCTAGATACAAATAGATCCCCAGAAATATATCTAACACTAAGAAGGTATCGGGGGGATATCCCTTCAATTGACCTCACGCGACCTTGTGATTAACTCCGGTGTAAGCAAAGCTTCTTGATATTATCAATTATACAATGGATTTCTATAATCACTTAGTCAGATACATATGTTGATTTAATAGTCTTGGAGAAGTTTACTGACAAAATCCTACTCGAAGGCACTAAATCCTAAGCTAGTTTGTGCACCCTAGAAAATAAAATCGTTTCTAATTAATTTTAAATTACAACGTTAAATTTAATGGTCTTGCTTACTCAAAATAGTGCGGTCATGAAACTTCGTGATGTTATGACTCAACAAGTAAAGTAAATATGAACACAATGCAAAGTCCTAACTTCAATTTTCAATGAATTATATGCTTCTTAAAAACAATGCAATTTTCAATTCAATTTTGCAATTCTGAAAAAAAAAAATGCAAAATTTCTTTACATGCACTAAGATAAATGACAAAGACTCAAAAGATCAAAATGCCAAGCAATGCAATATGCCTAATATTTTTTGTATTTTCAATATAAGAAAAATGAAAATGCATGGACTGAATAACAACTTGATATACAGACTCTACTATGCATAGAAAGAGACAACTCAAGTAGGATACCAAGGATAGAAAAAACCATCCCAATGTAAAAGGACAATAAAAATTAGAAGATGACGAGAAATGATCCACCCAAAAATTCAACTAAAGACAGGTTTCATGCCATCCTACAGACACTTAACAGTGACTACAGAGACCCAAAAAGACTCAACAATCATCAAAACCTACCTAGCAACCACCGAACCCAGAAAAAAAGAAAAATAGGTTGATGTACGCGAGTGTTAAAGGAAAACGTGTGTATGTACGCAGCTTGCAGAAGGACAACACGCGTATATACACATATGTCAAGAAAAAACCCACGTATATGTTTGAAAAACATGACTATACTAAGGATAAGGTTGAAAGACTCAGACCCAAAGTGAACAAATGTTGTCAAGCAATGATATGACAAAAAACACAATATGAACAAGAGAAATCTAAGGAGGAAAACACTCCAAACCCCAAGAAATAAGATATTATCCCCAGTATGGTTGTCAATCATGTTATGAGGAAAATCTCTCTATGGCTAGGGGAAAACCACAATAGACGGAAATGACTACACAAATCAACTCTATTCTAAAGTATGTTATATAAACAAATATGCTATCAAGACGAGATAAAAGGCCTACCTCATCCAAATGCTTGATGAAGTCCACCATTGAGCACTTAACCCAAAGAAATATACCTGCAACTAGTCCTCAAAAACCAAGAAAAGAAAGCATATGGTGATAATATATGATGTTATCACATTCAATAGCATAATCCATTAACATACATAAGAAATATGCCCATGGAATAATAATTCAAATAATTGCAAGATATCAATTGGATGGGAAAAGAGTATTTCTATTAATATATGATCAACATAAGTGAACAAGTTACAGACTTCTGTGTCGGCACGGTTTGGAAATGAGAAACTAAGTTCCTTCTAGTTCGGCCTCCACCACTTCAATCCACCACCAAAGACAAGCTCATAGAAGAGAAACAATGACGTTCTCAATCAATAAGGAAACAACTTGGGGGCTGAAAACTATGTTCATACATAAAGGTAAAAGGGGTGCATACTCAATGTGAAGTAAATAATTCCTCCAGCGTAACTTTTTTCTCAAAGTTGAATTCTTTCTCCCCTTTTCCATAGCTCAAAATTGGCCCATTTATAACCTTCAAGTGGAACTGAAGAGCCGATTCGAAACATTTCCAGTATATGGAAGGCCAAGGATCATTGATCTCCTATCGTGACATGGAAACTTGACACCATTTTTCATTTTCGGGCAAATTTCCCAATGTACGTGGACTGTAGTGGTGCAACCTGCATATATGCATGTTGTATAGTAGGCAAGATGCGTATATATGGAAAAAATGTATTTTTATCTCTAGTATTTACAAAAAGGGATGAAAAGTTTGCATAGGGAAATGGAAAAAGGCCCTCTGTGCAAGATTGCATGGGTTGAGGCAGATCTTGCTATAACAGGAAGAGTCCTTGAAAAATCTATAAGAAATTTTCCAAGAGGCCAAACAAGCCCCTTCTATCGCCATTGTTGTAGCTATTACCATGATAGAGACAAGCATGGTAAACTCACCTTCTAAGCCCCTTTCTCAATAAAACTTGGGTGACTTTGAGAAGTACACTAGAGTTATCGGTTCCAAGTTCATGAGGAAAATGGGAAATGATGACCAAGGGCTAGGAAAGGAAGGCCAATGGATTTTGATTCCAATTGTAGCTCAATATAGGCCCAAGCATGAAGGCCTAGGATTTTGTCGACAATAAGCTAGCACAAGTGCGAGTCAAACCACTTTCTTCGAGGCAAGAGGAACTCAACAATAATCCATTTTCAACAAGCCACTCAACGTTGCTTGTAAAATCTTGGAAGAGGCAGCGAAGAGATGATTCTTCCATCCATATTCACCACAACTCTTGGGGGACCAAGAAACCAATATATCAAGCATCATCACAAACCAAAGAGGTATGAAATAGTTTTTTTCTATTGAAATAACATGGGTCATAAGGATARCGATTTTTGGATCTCTAGAAGGATAAGAAACCCATGCAAATATTATTTCTAGTACTGCAAATTTTCTGGACATTGAGAGACCAAATGTTAGAGAATTCACCCAAAACTCACCCAAAACTCCATCCCAAGAATCGAAAAATGAAGAAAACATCTTGGAGAGTCAAGGTCAAGGTGAAAGAGGGAGTATTGGAACTTGCATCCCAAGGATCAATGGTTTTCCAATGACCTATTTCAATAGTAAATGTCATCCACGACCATGAGAAGGACAATAGGGTTATTCCAAAGGTACCACCCACTCAAATCTTATCTTCTACCCTACGACGGAGGCATCCCTTCTTTGATATTTTTTAGAATCTTATTGATGATAGGATAAGAAAAAAATTGAAGGAGTTGAATATTTTGAGGAAACAAATCCCGCAAGTGGGGAGGTTTGAGAAAAAATGGATCCTTGCCTAAATATTTTGTAAAATTGTAATAAACTTGTAATTATTTTTTTCATTTTATTTTGTCTTTTTGAAAATATTAGAATTCAAAATGAATCATGTGAGAGTTGTCCTTCCAAAGGTAGCACATTAAAATAATGAATGTTGTAGTAGAGATGGAAAAGGAGGGAGACAAGGAGAGCTTGGGAAGTTTGTAGAGATGAGATCTTGAAGAGTGTATCCTGATTGAAGATCATTAGACAAAGGAGTCATGGAACTTGTCCATGTTGAGTGAAGGAATCTCTAAGCCATGGAAATATTATTTTCTTTTTGGGATTAACAATGCATGACTTTTCTAGGCATGCATAGCTCACCCATTGTAACATCCCCAACCACCCAAGCTAGTCCATGTTACTATGAAACACTATGAGATTGCTATGATACAACAATGTAATGTCCCCATCCACCCAGGTCAGACTATGTCACACAATATCAACTTATGTAGCTTTGAATCAACCAAGGTGTAACATTCCCAACATACTATTGATGTAATGTACCCCGCCATCGCAAGGACGGGGCATGCAACCAAAAAAAAATACTCTATTCAAACTATGACACACACACACACACACACACATATATATAATGAAATTTTTACAGATATATACATTCTTCTCATACACAGCTTCATGCAAAAGTGACAATAAACACATACATACAATAAACACAATCAATTTTGATAAACGTCAGACATGTACTTAAACAAAACATATAAAATCGACATAGAGTTGGTACTTATATTTTTATGATAAGAACACCAACTACGTGTATACCTTCCACGAACCTCCCATCCTTAGACCACGCTTCTTCAAGATATCAACAATAGGTCACCCCCGAGCTGGGACTAAATTCCACCCAGGGTAAAGGAAATCCTAGGCTAGACTGAGACTATGGAAAGCTACACAATGAAACATGAAATATTCCCTTCAAGGAGCCTACTTACTCCCACTATTCACAAACTCCCATTCCCCACATGCCTATCCCACCCTGGGAATATGCACCTTCACTGTTCCATAGTCCATCGACTACTCCACTTCCCTTCCAGGGCTTCAACAATAAGATGGATCATGAATTCTCAGAGCTCTGTAGCTTTTTCTAGACTCCATCCATGATAAATCACTTCCCCAACAATCTCTCTCACCTAGAGAGAGTTTCTCACAGGCCTGACATCCTTCTTCTTCAATCCATGGGCCTGAAAACCTGCCTCTTCAAAACCATATGT
>SNQJ01S0068245.1:0-31670 GCA_010110895.2 Picea sitchensis | reverse complement strand
ACTGAAGCAATTAAAGAAGAAGGATAAGATGAAGAACCTACAGAGCCTCCTTCATCCCCATCATCATCATCTTCTTCCAATGAAAGTGAACATTCTTCTCATAAGAGGAAAAAACATTCTAAGAAGTCTTCTCATTCTCATGATTTTCCTTTTTTAAAGCTAGATGTAAAGTTTGATTTACCTACTTACGATGGAGAGTTGAATGCAGAGAAGTTGGATAATTGGGTCAAATAGATTGAAGTATATTGTAGGGTGCAGAAAATCATACAGGAAAGTGCAAGGATACAGTTGGATACTCTTCGTCTGAACGGAACAACTTTGATATGGTGGGAGAGTCGGACAGAGGATGATCTTATTCAAAATGGTAAAATCATTTCTTCCTGGATTGAATTTACTATTGCATTAAGAAAGCAATTTTATCCATTAGCTTCTATGCAAACATCAATGATTGCTTGGCAACATTTGAGACAAGGAAAAGGGAAAAAGGTTCAAGCTTATACACAGGAATTTAAGAGGAAGGCATTATCTTTGGGAATTCCATTACATACTCCTCAGACTCTTCTGAAGCACATTGGTGGTATGCATTCACAATTTTGACATACTATATGGATGTTTAATCCTACAAGTATTGACAAAGTATCAGTACAAGCTACTCATCTTGAAGCCAGCAAAGGAAAATATGTTGAGGATGTGTCAGAGGAGCCACATGAATTTGAGGAGTAGTAGAAGAAAATATGGAATATTAAGAAGATAACTACATTGAAGAAAGATGAAGAGAGGAAGCCTACATGTTCTCATTGCGATAAGAAAGAACATGATGAGAAGCATTATTGGAAGTTACATCCAGAATTGAAACCAAAGTGGCCTCAGCCTAGAAAGGGTAATAAGAATACCACGACCATAGTGCAAGATCTTGGATCAGATTTTGAGGATGAAACTAAGGTTATAGTTATGGGAATCAAAGGTAAATATTTTGTTGCAAGTTATAGTTCACATAGTTCTTCTTCAAAGGATAATGTAATTCCTAATGGAAGGCAAAGAAAAGAATTGTTTCATTTACAATTTGTCTCAAAGCACAATAAGATTGATACACTTGTTGATAGTGGATCACAAGTAAATCTTATTCCATAGCAAGTTGTTCAGAATTTGAGATTGGAAACTAGGCCTCATCCGAGACCGTATCCTTTAGGTTGGATTTATGATAATGTTCAGGTACGGGTAACTAAACAATGCAAGTTATGGTTTGAGATCACATCTAGTTTCATTGATGAGGTAAAGTTAGGCGTTGTTCCACTTGACATATGCGGGATGGTTTTGGGAAGTCCATACTTGTATGACAGGAAGGCCATTCTCTACAGGGAACAAAAAAAGTATCATATTTTCAATGACGAGATTAAGTTCATTGTGAGATCTCATAAGATGAAGACTAATTTGACAGTTGTCACTACAGGGAACGTGAAAATGTTATTAGTATTTAGGATCCAGATTTACAGACTACAATTGAAAACAGAATAGGTCCTTTGGTTGATGTTGCTCATGTTAAGAAGGGAAAATATGTTGATGGTTCATTCTCTTTTGCATCTGTATATTGAGTTTTGTTGTTTAATTTGTTACTAATCAGTGGAGTATGGTTAGATACTTAAGTGAATGAGCTTTCTAATTAAGTGCATTTGTATCTCAATGAATTTAATGCATTGATGTTGAACTAGATATTTGGCAAGCATGATGGCACTTTGATTGTCACACTAGAGGGTGGTTGGATGCTACTGCTAGAATCCAAAATCTGAAAGGATCTATGGAAGCCACAAGGCTTCTTGATTTCCATTAACTTCTGCTTGGTACTCTACTTCCGTTGAATAAAGAGAAAGAGTCTATTGTTTCTTACAATCCCAAGTGACAAGGCTAGAACCAAGACTAAAAACATAACCCATGCTAGACTTTCAATCATCAGGGTTGCCAATCCAATATGAATTAGTGTAACCAACCAATAAAGAATTCCCCCCTATTTGGAGATTTTATGTGTTTTATGTTTATGTGGTTCCTTGTTATGTTTCATCCCAGTCCAAATTGTGGCTTTGAATTGAGTTATGGTTCTCTTTTGTGGGTGTTTATATTTCTTACTTGGGACCCTAGTTCTAGTTCACTTGGCTTTGGTTCGTGTGGCTTTGGTTTGCATGGTTGTCTTTGGAAGTTTCATGGATTTGGTTCACTTGACCCCATTTAGTTATTTGGTTTTGGTGCAAGTCATTTTCTGGTTTGGTGGCCTAGAGTTCATCTGCTCATCCTTAAGCTTTATGGGTCCTCCTCTCTTTGCATGGAAAAAGAAAATGCTAGTAGCTCATTCTTAGGTATTCTACTCTATTATCAATTTCCTAAGGGAATGGTGGAGAGAGGAAAAATTTATAGTTATGATAAAGTGTTAGCAGTGGGAAAAGATAAGGGGTTTTATAGGTGTTATGTAGTGCCATTAGAATGGACCATGGGCATCTTGGGAGATGTCCATTGCATGAGACCACTGATAGTCATATAACTCTAAGAAGGCAGTAAGATTACATTATTGATAATAGGAACTCAGTTTTATCTAATACTCGTAGGATGCATTCCCAATAAGAAGACATAAACTCTGATTGCACCTTTATCTATAAACCTTACATAGTCAAAATAAGAAATTGAAGAACTTCAAGTTGGTTGTGTTACCCTTTGACAAATGGTTGTGAGTTTGGTCATAAATCCTAATTCAACTACTTCAAATTTTAGGTTGTCAATTGGGTATGGAGTGGAGGAGGTAAAAGAAGATGAGATTGTACAACAACAATAGGAGGACGTGGAAATGTTGAATGTAGATCAAAATTTTCAAGCCAACACAAAGAACTAGGAGGAAGCTTATAGTCATCATGCCTTTATTCAGTAATAGTTTTATTTCTATAGTCAATAAACTTCAAATTTTGGATATTTTCCATGAAGTATTTTTGGAAAGTTATCATATATTTACGCCGATGGGCGTCCCCCCTATTCGAATCGATGGATTAATCAACCTTTTAATCACAAATTCTAATCTTATGGTTAGTAATGAAAGATGTTGGCATATTCTTCGTCATACTCTCTAATCAATGGATGATATTTTGATAAATTAACTTCCTCGCATTTATAAAGGCATACGTTTATATGCTTAATTTTTCACATTTACTTAATATGATTAAACATTTACTTGATGGCCACCTGATTGCCACGTTGAGTGCTTAGCCATGATTCTATTTTCTTTTTCTTAACGCAAAAGGATTCCATTTCTTTGGAATCGCAGGTGTTGAGTGTTTGTGGTATGTCATATCAAGTCATATAATCGGTGGTTTGCTTCCTCCACTCATGACTTTGCACACCTTGTGGTTCAATGCACTGTGAATGTCCATAATTTCACTTATGATCTCTCTGAGCCTGATGGTCCTTGTATTTAGATATCATTTACAGGGTCTATTATAGTTAGGTGACTTATCATGGATGTTGCTGAGAAATCCGACTTCAAGCCCATGAGAAATTTAGGTTAAGAGCTTGAAGCAAGTGAAAAATCCTTTCATGTTGCCCTCTTTCACATGCATTTTATTGACTATTTTGTAGAGGTAATCTTGCACTAATGAAAGTATAAATTTAATGGCTTGATATATAAATTTAATGGCGTAGGTCATGCATGGAATTGTTATAATATGAATTCAGTACTCTCATTTTCTTTGAGGCTATTAATTTTGCAGTGTTTGAAGTTATCGAAAGTTATCGAAAGAGCTTGTTGTGGCACTCGGGACAATGGAAATTAGGGAAAGGCAAGAGATAAAATTTGTATGACTTGATGTATAAATTTAATGGCTTAAATCATGCGTGGAATATAATGGCTTAATGCATAAATTTAATGGCTTAGCTCATAAGTGGAATTGATATAATATGAATTCAATATTCTCATTTGATTTGAGACTATTGATTTTGCTGAGCTGAGAATTGATTAGGGGAAAATGGAAATTGGGGCAAAGTAAGGGAGAAAAGTTAGATGGTTTGATGTATAAATTTAATGGAAGTTAGGGTTTTTGGGATGAGAATCAATTAGGGGAGAATGGAAATTAGGGCAAGGCAAGGGGAAAAAGTTTGAGGGCTTGACGTATAAATATAATCGCTTAGCCCATTCGTGGAATTTAATGGCTTGATGTATAAATTTAATGGCTTAGCTCATGCATGCAAATGATATAATATGAATTCAATACTCTCATTTGATTTGACGCTATTAATTTTGAGGATCTATTGCTATGATTCCAGAATCCAAATTTTTTGTGTGACATGTTTGGTGACTGGTCTTGCATTGCAATGGCGATCATTGTCATGGTAATTATACAGGGAAATATCTTTGAAGCTCGACGATGATGGTGGTGGTTAGAATCCTTTAATCATTCTATTATTTGTGTCATTTTCCTTGAGTCCCTAGATTCCTACATTTTCCATTTCATCTGAAATAGATCCTTCATTTTTTCCCACCATCTCAAAGGATTTGAAGGGTTTGATGTAGACCATCTTGTGGTCGTTTATTTTTCATGTTGTTGATAGTCGTGTTGAGAGTTGTGAGATTCAATGCCTCTTTTAGTGAAGGATGAGGATCTCTTGGAGAGTATGTCATCTAGGATGGCCTAGATAGATCCCATGAAGGCATGTGCAACTGATTAGAAACGTCACTCCTTGCAGAAGATCCCATGGTCTTACAAGGCCTTGATGTAGAGGAAGGAAGAATTAGGGCCACCACCAATCTAAGATCAATACTTTTAACCGAAGATTTAATTCTTGGTGTTGTGACAATCAAAATTTGCAACACAAAAAATATTGATATAGGTAAGGAACAATATTAATATCTGAGTACAAAGTTCTACACAAACAAAATATCACTTCAAGTTATGTATAAAATTTGGGAAATGCACAATATTCTCCTTTAAAAAAAACTTATCAACGTACATATTTTGGATAAATTTTATGAAATGCACAATGATCTACAAAAAAGCATTGATATAATCATACGTAACAAAATTGAATTTTGTTTAGTGAAATCAAGATGCCTCCCTCCACCATCAACATTTTGATCCAGAGAGGAATCTCCTTCAACAATCGTGTGGTCACCATAGCCTTGTTCGAGGTAATGGATATGGAATGATTGTGTTTGTCCAACCACATACGAAATAAAATATTGAATATGATGTCGACCTGGAAGGAGTGTTGTTTAAGCAACCTCTTTCTTTACTGGATCAATTTCAATGGATTCAGAAACCACTGCATTTGCAACAATTAACAATGCTAGTGTATTACCAACGTTTTTACTTTACCTTTCAAATCAAATTAATTGTGCAATAATATGGGTACATATATTGCAAAATGAAAGAAGAAATTGTACATAAATCTTTGTTCGATTAGCTAGAATTCATTTCGTCCTCTTGACGCACTATAATTAGATGGAATTCATTTTGTCCTCTTAATGCACTATGTACCAGTTAAAAAAAAAGAGTATAACCTTAGAATCCCTTGAGTGAATTCATAGATGTTTCGTACACTACAACACCATACATTACCAGCTTATCTTATTATTAATATTTTCAAATATTTAAACATATTAAGATACTTCCAATCATTATAAATCCATGACAATGGAGCCATATGAACCAAGAGACCTCAACAACTTCCATACCAACTGGAGCTGGAAACGCTAAGAACGATATTGAGAAACTAACAATATGGAGAGCTACTTCATAAATTATTTCATTTATGAAACCTAGATGAACACGATGATCATTATCTGACCCGCAAAAGCAACGTCTTCCTCGTGCATGGCCTGGCATGAAAAGAAGAGATTGATGTCTGGTCAAAAATGCTTTCCTACAGGACTGTAATGCGTCTGTGGAACCATGTTGCACAACAGGATGCATGTAATTCATTCTTGGTTGATTAATGCTCTCTACCTCTACATGCAAGACCCTATACGAATTTCAAATTTAGAAGAACTAATCATTGCATAAGGTCTAACAAGTCACGAATCTCAAAGGAAATGAATAAGATTTCAATATGGATGAAGGGATGGAAATGCATTGGTTATCATTACATGGCAATGCATTGCTTATCATTACATGTCAATGCACCGTTTAGCATTACATGGCAATTCATTTTAAATTTGGTGCATAAATCCTTCGATATCAAATTCCTAATAGCTCTACATGTCAATTCTACTGCATCATTGAATCCTACATCGTTATATCTCTAGATTACATCATTCTATCTCTATATTGATGTTATATCATTGAACCTTGCATCGTCTTATGGTTGGATCACTTTCCCATCTCTCGATCATACATCTTCAGTGTATCGCCTCGTTGGATCACTGCATATTTTTTCGGTGTATGATTTTCTTAGAACATTTGTTTCATTTTCTTTAATTATTTGTTTCCTTTCATTACTATATTATTGTCTTACTGTTTAGTTTAGTTATTGTATATTGTATAACTATTTTGTTTGAAATGAATTTATTGTATTACTGCTTAATTATCGTTTCATTGTTGTATTGTATTATTGTTTCATTCACCTAATTATTGTTTAATTGATGTCTCCTTCCAACGAATTCCTTAGATATATGGAAAGGAGCCTTATGCCCTCACTGTATACTAAAAAAGTAATTATTAGAGTTTTGTAACAATTAGGATTTTGTTATTTACACAACCTATGGCTTTGAAACTGTTTTTTTTTTGTTTTGGATTTTTTTTGAAAATAGGTCCATCACTATGTATGATATGTAGATTATGTTGGAATACTGAGAGGGGGGGTGAATCAAGATGAGCACTTTATACCACTTTTAACCACAATATATATTCTTTCACTTTAACAACAATGTTCAACAATAGATCATCTATGAATGCATCCTATATATATATTATAAGCAACATCACATCAAGAACACAGTACACTAGTATTTATGTGGAAACCCAAATGGGAGAAAACCACAGAATGCTTTCATATAAATATCAAGAATTTATTCATAGGAAGCACAAACTTCCAAATTCTCCAATTGCAACTGGAAGGAGGCCCCAACCCCCTATTCTTAGGCTCCAACCTAAAGGAATCTACAACTCCCTGAATTCTCTAGCTTCAACCAAAAGGAGGCTACAACCCCCTGGGTTCTCCTACTCCAACCGGAAGGTGGCTACAACCACCTAGTTCTCAGGCTCCAACCTAAAGGAAGCTCCAACTCCCTAATTCTCTGGCTCCAACTGGAAGGAGGCTACAACCCCTTTTCCTTTCCCCATCCAACCACCCTGTAATATAAGTGTAGACCAACTGTCACTACCAAAAACACTGTCACTTTCACTGTCATTGTCACTATCACATCAACCACTGTCACAACAACATGTCCAACCAATCATTGTCTCATCCACGAAACCAGATCCACTCTCATCCACATGCAACTCATTCAATGATCACCAAGAGAATATCTCAAACCATATGCTCAAAAACACCAACACATTCCTCTACCAAGCATGTACCAAGATCACTGCATACCATCCCAAGATATGTGTCTCAACCAAGTACCAACTTGTATCATGTATCAACCATGCATCGATCTGTACCTCAACCTGTACCATCAACCATGTACCACAACCTGTACCACAACAAGTGCATCAAACATGCAGCAATACCTGTACAAAACTGTGCATCAACCATGCACCTCAACCTGTACCAAACCGTGCATCATCCATGCACCATAACAAGTGTCTCAACCATATACCATATCATGCCATACACCATATGCCAATAAACCAAGATATGAATCAACAATGTATATCACTAAGTAGACCTCAACCAACATGTACCATGCATCCAATGATATTCCTCAAGTCATAAACCAAATCTCACAAACACACAAGCATGCTCCTCAAAACCACCAAGATGGAACCTCGTAACACAATATACCAAGCCTTGAGTATGCACCATAACATGTAACCAAACCATACACCAATATATACAATTATGCTTCTAATTAATGTACCATAACATCACCAATATGTACCATATCACATACTATCATTACCATGAATGTACCATAACACCATAACCATAACCCTTAAGACTTACCTTTGATCATGTAGTTGACCTGTTGTACTGTAAAATGACCTGTAACTCTTCCATGGTCCTCAACAACCTGGTAACAACATCCCTTCACAACCTTTCACAAGTTCTTTTATATATATGTGACTTNCATCCACATGCAACTCATTCAATGATCACCAAGAGAATATCTCAAACCATATGCTCAAAAACACCAACACATTCCTCTACCAAGCATGTACCAAGATCACTGCATACCATCCCAAGATATGTGTCTCAACCAAGTACCAACTTGTATCATGTATCAACCATGCATCGATCTGTACCTCAACCTGTACCATCAACCATGTACCACAACCTGTACCACAACAAGTGCATCAAACATGCAGCAATACCTGTACAAAACTGTGCATCAACCATGCACCTCAACCTGTACCAAACCGTGCATCATCCATGCACCATAACAAGTGTCTCAACCATATACCATATCATGCCATACACCATATGCCAATAAACCAAGATATGAATCAACAATGTATATCACTAAGTAGACCTCAACCAACATGTACCATGCATCCAATGATATTCCTCAAGTCATAAACCAAATCTCACAAACACACAAGCATGCTCCTCAAAACCACCAAGATGGAACCTCGTAACACAATATACCAAGCCTTGAGTATGCACCATAACATGTAACCAAACCATACACCAATATATACAATTATGCTTCTAATTAATGTACCATAACATCACCAATATGTACCATATCACATACTATCATTACCATGAATGTACCATAACACCATAACCATAACCCTTAAGACTTACCTTTGATCATGTAGTTGACCTGTTGTACTGTAAAATGACCTGTAACTCTTCCATGGTCCTCAACAACCTGGTAACAACATCCCTTCACAACCTTTCACAAGTTCTTTTATATATATGTGACTTTCTCTTCCACATCTTACAGACATTTGAACCCTCCTTCGCAACCTCAGAAGAATGTCGTCACAAACTAGCCAAAACATCACAATACTAGACCATAACATTCACAAGATAGATGTTCAAATGTAAGTGTGTGAGTGTACTTATTAATGAATCCTTGAGGTGTATTTATACTTTTTCATAGTAGCTTCTCTCCTTACTTTTTCATAGTAACTTCATAGTAACTTCTCACGTGGTGTTCCACATATCACATGAAATGACATGACATGTACTATCCATCTATGATAGTCTTACCTGCAATTTCACTATCCTTCATGTACATATTCCTTAATCAACTTCGGGTCCCATAAACAGACCTATGAGGCTATATGTAGACTACATCAAATGTACCCAACTAACTCACCATCAATCTTGATCATACAAATGTCAATCAATTTTCCAACATATCTGGTCCTTTCCAAAGGTTGACATCAATCTCCATGATCTGGATTATTTTCGGCATGAAATGAGAGCGGAGATAATAAAACAATGTACAGAGATATCCTGGATATCCAATAATATAACATAAATGTATCAAATATGCAACCATAAAAACAAAGATACATTAATACACAATTTTCTATTAATGAGCGAAAATGTACAAAGACTGTAAAAATACAGAGTGAAAGACTTGCTAGAATGGTGGAAGCTTATCTCTGAGAAGATATGTGTCCGCTACTCGCATTTGCATGAAGATAATTTTACAATGAGGCTCCAAATTCATTTTTATCATAAATAAAATCCAAAACCCTAACCCCAGAAGATGAAAAGCCAACAGTTTTGTGGACCTCGTTTTGGGTAGTTTGATGTATCAACTTCCCGGGGGAGTAACTTTGGCATACGATCTCCGTTTGGGGCGCACGATAGCTCGTTGGAAAGGTATCTTCGAGGAGATTAATTTAGGGGGCTCAATCATGCCTTAAAGTATGATTGATAAGCTTGATCCCGAAAAACCTTCATTTAGGCCCTCAAAATGGCCCCGGAAGTAAAAACTGCTAAAAATAGTACATTTCCAAAATTGCCAAAATTTCCAGAAAATTGTTTTGAGCGAGTTGGAAAAGGTGGGTGGCCACCGATATCCACCTGGATCAATCCTCCCTCCTTAGGAAGAAATTTTATCCATTGTGTTGAGTGCCCAGAGGAGAGGGAAAAGCGTTTGTTGAATCTGCATCTCGATGAGTTGCTTGCCTTGATGGAGAAGTTGTGTTGCTTAGCTTGATGAAGGTTGTCACAAACCTATGGTTGGAAGGGTTGGACCTTTTTAACCAGTCTAGATACATGAGATTCTTGTGTTACGAAGGAATATTTACACTTTGCTACAATCTTGTCGACCTGCTTCTATTGGATAGAAGGTGCTTGGGCCGAGGCTGTAGTGGTTGCAGTATCCTTTTGTTCACCTTTTGAACAAATTGTGAAGAAGATGAATTTTGTAATATGAGATACTACCTTGTGGAACTGTTTAGGTGGAACAGTATTCGGAACTACCTCTGGTATTCTGTAGAGATGACCCCCCAGAGAAACAATGACACTGCGGGGTTGAGACTCATAAACAGCATGGCGCTTCCACATATATGGTTGCCCCAAGAGAACATCACAGACATCAAGTGGCGCAACATCACATAATATCTCATCCTTGAAGGGTTGGGTGTCCTATGACAACTAGCACTACTGGCTGACATGGAGATCTCGTCCCTGGCGAAGCCACACGATGTTGTATGGTTGCGGGTGTGGTGTTGTCAACAATCCCAATTGTTTGACGACCTTTGTTGAGATGAGGTTCTTTTGGCTTCCACTATCACTTCTCAACAAGAAGCAAAATCATAATTTCGGTGGACGTGTCCTCCCATATGGTCTTTGTAAGATTGAATCATAATATTTCTTGTAATAGTACTGCAATAGTAGTTAATGGATTAGACACCTTAAAATCTGGAGAGCAGTGACACCTTAAAATCTAGAGAGCAGTGACACCCTAAAATGAATTTATTTATTGTTGACTTCCCAGTTCATTGAACAATTCAATTTTTAATAATAGATAAAGTGGTCTATCAATACAAATTATTAAAAGAAATGGTTGTCTTACATACAATAATGTTAGAAAAGGATTTGATTATCCATTAGGTTTTCAAGTTCGGATCACATACCACTGCATGGCTAACCAACAATGAAGGCGAGCATCTTCTTGGAGACGGTGGTGGAATCGACCTAGAGCTATTGGCAACATCATCCTTGAAAGAGAATAACATAGGGATGGTGGCAACCTATATGCATAAGGAATAAATATCGTTATAGTGGTGGTAATTGAGCCACTAAACGTTTGATTCATGCTAACCTCCATCCTGTAGGTATAGGAGTCTGTAGGGATCAAAGGAAATGCATGTACATGAGTTTGTAATTGAGCAACCAAACATTTGATTCATGCTAACCTTCATCTTGCATGTACATGAGTCTATGGGATCAAAGGAAATGCATGTACAGGAGTCTGTGGGATCAAATAAAATGCATGTACAAGAGTCTATAGGGATAGAGGAAATATAGGGATCAAAGGAAACGCAACTATCCTAAAGAAAGGGATAGAGGAAATACATGGATCAAAGGAAGATTTGTCAGCCTAAAGAAAGAAAACAGAGGAGGATGTTGTGTGTGTCCAAGTGCTTTTCTATGGGACAAAGAACCAACACGTTGGCATGGTGGTGCAGGTGGCAGTAGGAGATCAGAATAGGATATGGACTATGGATTGAGAAAACATTTAATGTTAAGAAGTAATGCTAGGCTCGTGCTTAGAATTACTTCGTTTGTGTAAAAATAATATACAAATGTGTCATTTAAAGTGAAGATAAGCTAATCTTTTGTCCGCATGTGCCTTGGGAAGAGGCCAAATAAGAGATTGAATTGAAAAGTTGGGTTAAAATTCTATGAATTTCTAACTCATATTATATAAACCTCTAAAACTTTGGGTTAAAACAATATAAATTCATTGATCTTTGTTCCAACTAATTGCAAAACAAAAAAAAATCCATTACAAATAGTCCCTAAGCCCAAAGGGCGGGGACTAATAACATCTAATATATCAAATCAAAAGGATGGTTCATCTAAAATGTTAAGAGAGCTATATCTACACCAGGTTTACCCTTTCACCTACAAGAATGTTTTTTTAGTAAGGCTAAGAATGATTTGTCAATAAGGCCAAGGTGCAGCATACTAGAATTGTATATATTTTTTATTTTTACTTTAATTTTTTGGCCACCCGTTAACGAGAGCAATTGGGGCATGGCCCCATCAAAAGGAAGAAAAGTTAAAAATAAATTAATTTAGGTTGCATTCTAAAAGGTCAAGAGGGGTATACATACATTATGTTTTCCTTTTCACTTACAAAAATGATATGTCAATAAGGCCAAGAATGATTTGTTAATAAGGCCAGAACGTAGCATACCAGAACCACGTAGCATACCGGAACCATGTCTTCTTCTTTTTTATCCTTTTGTGATTTATTAATGGAAAAGATCGGGGCATGGCCCAATCAAAATGATGAAAAGTTGTATTTTTTTCTAAATTCAGGTTTCATTCTAAAAGGTCAAGAGGTATATATGTACAACCAGCTTGCCTTTTCACCTATAGGAACTATTTGTCAATAAGGCTAAATATAAGAACAATTTGTCAATAAGGCTAGGACGTGGTATACCATAATTGTATATTTTTCTAATTTTAAGTTTGAACTTTTTGCAATCTACTAATGACAAAAATTGAGGCATGGCCCAACCAAAAAGAAGAAAAAATTTAAAAAATAGGCATTTTAAAAGGTCAAGAGAGATATATTTACACTAGATTTTCCTTTTCATCTATATGAACAATTTGTCAATAAGGCCAAGAGGGCTATAACTTCACCAAGTTTTCTTTTTCACCTAATTACAAGATCCATGTGCTTAGGCCGTCAATAATATTTATCGTGTGACCTACTATAATGCACACTTAGATATAGCAAATGAACCTCTGATGGTTTCATTCTAACTCCTTACTTTCCAACTAAATGCCTCTATTAAGAAACATTTTTTTTATTGAAATCTTATCCATACCTGAAACTAGGACAGATGAAACTCTTATCAACTCCAGAAGTAGTGGTTAAACTTGTACCTTGGTTTATTGTAATTTTACATCACCACTAAATCAATTACAACCAAAATTGAACCAATTACAATAAAACCTCGAATTTGAAACCCAATTCTAGCCCAAAAAACAAAAACACTTGAAATTGGGACAAAGGAAATTGTTATAGTGAATATCTTTGGTACCTTGGTTCTTTACGCAAGGAGAAACATATGAGGTAGTGGCTTATTATGCAAGAAGAAACCTATGAGGTGGAAAAGAATAGTGGATGAAAATAAGACTATGGAGATGAAACCCAACAAATTTAGCACCACTTGGAGTAATAAGACTGCATGCTAGAGTAATTCTTTTTTTTCAGTCCAGTATGCTACTGCCAACAAAGGAATTAACAAACATTTAATAAGATCCATATAGGATGAACTCCTTAAACAACCACTCACACAACTAGATCAAAGATCATAACACTAGTGTTTTTAGGTGGTTAAAACCCTCTAGGAGGGAAACAATCCACGACCCCAGCCAACATGGACACTTGAGGCAATATATTAATCCAAAAGAAAAATATTTTACAAGCGAGTTTCTCACAATCAATCATTAGCAAATGACCCTCCATGCTCTTTAAATGGAGATCATGGACCAAGCGGGTGTTAGGCCACAGATCAATATTGTCGTTAAGATTGAGGAGAATATAAACCATTTGATCACTTTATATCTAGAACATATCATGACTATCAAATTACATAACTACAAATGCATACTAAAGAAATGCACTTTTACCTAAAGACATATTAGACCAAGTTGATCTTAACTAACTGATCCAAGAGGATCTGGAACGCTCAAAAAATTATTTTCTCACAATCTTAAGAAAATAACTACATTGTATAGATCTCTATGATAGCTTTCCAATGGTGCAAATATTGCCTCAAACAGGCGTCGTGTGAGAAAGTTATGGTCGTTCGAAGTTTAGCGAAAATAGGGAAAATGGGGGTGCCATGTGGCAGGCCCACAAGATGCCACGTGGACTGTCCGTACAGGTCGTACAAATGACAGGATGAAATCATGGTGATGTCATCAAGTTGACATGGTAGCATGAGATACTTCCACGTGTCACTCATTTTTGGCATTTTCAGGTGCCCATGTGGACCAATAAAAATGTGTCACGTGTCATCTGTACGTATGACGTGGCATCCATACACTGATTTGGCAGGTACAGTTGGAATCCAAGTAGAAAATTCATACAGGTACAGGTGGTAGATGACATGGCAGGATGTTGAGTGTGTAGATAGGTGGACCAACCAAAGAGTGCCATGTGGCACTCTCTAATAGGCAAATAATGGCTACAGAGCATAAAGGTTGTTGGGTCGAATGGGAATCCAACCCAAGACCTTTAGGAGAATATTCTAAGGAATATTCCAAAGTCTTAACTATATTCCTCCTACCAATACGCCATGCATGTTTCTTGTTACAACCAACCAACAATAATATATTTAAGTTTAAACAAATGCGACCGGGAATATAGGGGCCATGGTTAGGCCGCCCACACCTATATAAACCTAGCTCCAAATAGAGTACAAGCACATTGGGATTTGTGCCAAGAGCGCCCAGCATAGAATTTTGTGCCAAGAGAATATTTTTGTTTTGTTTTGCATGCAAGAGGTGTTCATAGTTTTGGCTTGTCTCGTTTTGCGTGCTATTGAGTTCTTTGAGGGAAGTATGGAGTGTTTATACTCATTTTTCTAAGAATTCCAAGAGGAATGTGATGTTGATGTCTATTTTGTATAAAAGTTTTGATTATAAAACTATTAGTCTATATTGTCATGTATGAGACCCATAGTCTCGTTATGCGTCCAAAAAGGGCTTTTCAGGCACCTGTTCAAAACATAGTCGAGTTTAAACTCATTTTTCTCAAACTTTTATGAGGAATTCAGTAATGACCTATGTTTATGGGATTGAGAAGAAGAAATGAAGGGTGTCTTCAAAAACTTGGTATTTGTAATTTCGTTCATTGTAATTTTGGCATTTGAACATTAATTTAGCAATCTCATTGATTGAAAAGGGACCCAGAGACGTAGCCCAAGATGAGTGAATTTCATTAGCAAATGGTTTATGTTCCATTTGAATTGTTGTTGATCTTACTTTAATTCATTTAAACATTTTATTTCTGCATGTTATTCATCAGTGTTATTGAAGTTTATGGATAAGTAAGACATTCACATGTTGTTTGCAAGTGGATGCTTATGAGTTCCAAATCTAAGCGAGGTGAAGGAAAACTTGCAAGTTATAATCCTTAAATTGGTTCAAGGAGATTCAGTTGAAGAGGAAAGATGGCTTCACCAAGAAGCTTAGGTCCTTACGAATCTGAAGATGATTTATTCGAGGCATTTAATTTAATGAAGGCCATGGTGGAAGAAATTTACGAGGATCAAAAGAAGGCCAAGGGAGAAAGTACTTTGGTACAGACTGGAGCAATTAAAGAAGAAGGATAAGATGAAGAACCTACAGAGCCTCCTTCATCCCCATCATCATCATCTTCTTCCAATGAAAGTGAACATTTTTCTCATAAGAGGAAAAAATATTCTAAGAAGTCTTCTCATTCTCATGATTTTCCTTTTTTAAAGCTCGATGTAAAGTTTGATTTACCTACTTATGATGGAGAGTTGAATGCAAAGAAGTTGGATAATTGGGTCAAATATATTGAAGTATATTGTAGGGTGCATAAAATCATACAGGAAAGTGCAAGGATACAGTTGGCTACTCTTCGTCTGAGCGGAACAACTTTGATATGGTGGGAGAGTCGGACACAGGATGATCTTATTCAACATGGTAAAATCATTTCTTCCTGGATTGAATTACTATTACATTAAGAAAGCAATTGTGTCCATTAGCTTCTATGCAAACATCGATGATTGCTTGGAAACATCTGAGACAAGGAAAAGGGAAAAATGTTCAAGCTTATACACAGGAATTTAAGAGGAAGGCATTATCTTTGGGAATTCCATTACATACTCCTCAGACTCTTCTGAAGAACATTGGTGGTATGCATTCACATGTTCGACATACTATATGGATGTTTAATCCTACAAGTATTGACGAAGTATCAATACAAGCTACTCATCTTGAAGCCAGTAAAGGAAAATATGTTGAGGATGTGTCAGAGGAGCCACATGAATTTGAGGAGTAGTATAAGAAAAAATGGAAGATTAAGAAGATAACTACATTGAAGAAGGATGAAGAGAGGAAGCCTACATGTTCTCACTGTGATAAGAAAGGACATGATGAGAAGCATTATTGGAAGTTGCATCCAGAATTGAAACCAAAGTGGCCTCAGCCTAGAAAGGGTAATAAGAATACCACGACCATAGTGCAAGATCTTGGATCAGATTTTGAAGATGAAACTAAGGTTACAGTTATGGGAATCAAAGGTAAATATTTTGTTGCAAGTTATAGTTCACGTAGTTCTTCTTCAAAGGATAATGTAATTCCTGATGGAAGGCAAAGAAAAGAATTGTTTCATTTACGAGTTGTCTCAAATCACAATAAGATTGATACACTTGTTGATAGTGGATCACAAGTAAATCTTATTCCATAGCAAGTTGTTCAGAATTTGAGATTGGAAACTAGGCCTCATCTGAGACAAGTATCCTTTGGGTTGGATTTGTGATAATGTTCAGGTACGGGTAACTAAACAATGCAAGTTATGGTTTGAGATCACATCTAGTTTCATTGATGAGGTAAACTTAGACGTTGTTCCACTTGACATTTGCGGGATGGTTTTGGGAAGTCCATACTTGTATGACAGGAAGGCCATTCTCTACAGGGAACAAAAAAAGTATCATATTTTCAATGATGGGATTAAGTTCATTGTGAGATCTCATGAGATGAAGACTAATTTGACAGTTGTCACTACAGGGAACGTGAAAATCCTATTAGTATCTAGGATCCAGATTTACAGACTACGGTTGAAAACAGAATAGGTCCTTTGGTTGATGTTGCTCACGTTAAGAAGGGAAAATATGTTGATGGTTCATTCTCTTTTGCATCTGTATATTTAGTTTTGTTTTTCAATCTGTTACTAATCAGTGGAGTATGGTTAGATACTCCAATAATGAATGGTGGTGTTTGTGAATTTAAGGGAATGGTTAACTTGGTGAGCAATGTTGTTTCGGTCTTCGTTATTATTGTGATGAGTCAGGTGCTCATTATCCAAGAAGAAAGTATGGATGATATTGGACAAGTGAGGTGACAATTCCCTCGCTTCATTTCTAAATGATCCATACTTTTGGAGGTCCAAAATTTCTTCAGTGGGGAGGTGTGATCTAGGAGGATCTGGAATGCTAAAAAAGATCCAAGAGGATCTGGAACGCTCAAAAGTTTATTTTCTCAAATGCTTATGAAAAATGACTCCATTAAATAGAGCTTGGCGATATATTTCCAACGACGCAAAAATCACCTCAAACAGATGTTGTATCAGATATTTATGGTCGTTTGAAGTTTGGAAAAAACAAGAAAAATGGGGGTGCCAATGGTAGGCCCACAGGATGCCACGTGGCATATTCGTACATGTCGTACAATTGATAGGATGATGTCATGTTGACGTTAGAAATATGATGTGGAAGCACGAGAGGCTACCACGTGTCACTCATTTTTGGCATTTTCAGGTACCCATGCGGACCAATAAAAATGTGCCATGTGTCATCTATACAGATGACATGGAATCTGTATGTTGACATGGAGGGTACAGTTGTCATACAAGTGGTTGATTCATATAGTTACATATGGCAGATGGTGTGGAATGATGTTGACTTTGCAGACAGGTGAGCCAACCTGAGAGTGCCATGTGGCACTCTCTGATTGGCCAATAATGGATAAAGACCATAAAGGTTGGGTCGAATGGGAATTGAACACATAACCTCCGCGAGAATATTTCAAAGTATTAACTATATGCCTCCTACCAATACGCCATGCATGTTTCTTGTTACAACTAACCAACAATAATATATTTTTGTTTAAAAAATGCAACCGGGAATATAGGTGCCACAGATAGGTTTCCCATGCCTATATAAACCTAGCTCCAGACATAATACAGACACACTGGGATTCATTCCAAGAGCACCCAACATCCAAATTTGTGGCAAGAGCATATTTTGTCTCATTTTTCATGCAAGAGGTGTTCATAGTTTTGGCTTGCCTCGTTTTGCATGCTATTGAGTTCTTTGGGGGAAGTATAGAGTGTTTATACTCATTTTTCTCATAATTTTGTGAGGAATTCAACAATGACCTTTATTTCTTGGATTGAGTAGAAAAATTGAAGGGTGTCTTCAAAAACTTGGTATTTGTAAGTTCATTCATTGTAATTTTGGCATTTGAGCATTAATTGAGCGGTCTCACGGATTGAAAAGGGACCTGGAGACGTAGCCATAGATGGGTGAAATTCATTAAAAAAAAGATTATGTGCCATTTGAATTGTTTTTTATCTTACTTTACTTCATTTCAACATTTTATTTCTGCAAGTTATTCATCGATGTTATTGAAGTTTATGGATAAGTAAGACATTCACATGTTATTTGCAAATAGTCAAAGACAAGATTCATTTCTCGAATCTTATCGGATGTTTAATGTGTACTTAAGAAATAATTGACATTTAAGGATTTTCAAAGCACTAACTCTTAAGTGTCTAAATATCCTAACAACCCCCCTTAAGAAAAACTTGAGATGGGATTGAAGTATTTACAAAGGTGACACAATAAAAGGAAGGAGGCATTAGAGCCTGTCCCCTCTTAGTAACAACTTCCTAAACTCCCAACATAGATCAAAGTTTGGAAAACTTCATTTCTATAAGAGACTTTGTTACAATGTTTGCAACTTCATCATCGGTCAAGAAAAAAAGCACTTCACGAACACGATCATGAGTGAGCTTTCTGATTAAGTGCATTTGTATCTCAATGTGTTTAATGCATTGATGTTGAACTAGATATTTGGAGAGCATGATGGCACTTTGATTGTCGCACTAGAGGGTGGTTGGATGCTACTGCTAGAATACAAACTATGAAAGGATCTATGGAAGCCACAAGGCTTCTTGACTTCCATTAACTTATGCTCGGTACTCTACTTCCATTGAATAATGAGAAAGAGTCTATTGTTTCTTACAATCCCAAGTGACAAGGCTAGAACCAAGACTAAAAACATAACCCACACTAGACTTTCAATCATTAGGGTTTCCAACCCAATCTAAATTAGTGAAACCAACTAATAAATAATTCCCCCCTATTTGGAGATTTTATCGGTTTTATGTTTTTGTGGTTCCTTTCTATGTTTCATCCCAGTCCAAATTGTGGCTCTGAATTGAGTTATGGTTCTCTTTTGTGGGTGATTATATTTCCTACTTGGGACCCTAGTTCTAGTTCACTTGGCTCTGGTTCGTGTGGCTTTCGTTCGCATTGTTATGTTTGGAAGTTTCATGGATTTGGTTCACTTGACCCCATTTAGTTCTTTGGTTTCGGTGCAAGTCATTTTCTAGTTTGGTGGCCTGGATTTCATCTGCTCCTCCTTAATTAATCTTTATGGTTCCTCCTCTCTTTGCATGGAAAAAGAAAAGTCTAGTAGCTCATTCTTAGGTATTCTACTCTATTATCAATTTCCTAAGGGAATGGTGGAGAGAGGAAAATTTTATAGTTATGATAAAGTGTTAGCAGTGGGAAAAGGTAAGGGGTTTTATAGGTGTTATGTAGTGCCATTAGAATGGACCATGGGCATCTTGGGAGATGCCCATTGCATGAGACCACTGGTAGTCATAGAGCTCTAAGAAGGCAGTAAGATTACATTATTGATAATAGGAACTCAATTTTTTCTAATACTAGTAGGATGCATTCCTAAGAAGAAGACATAAACTTTGATTGTGCCTTTATCTATAAACCTTACATAGTCAAAATAAGAAATTGAATAACTTCAAGTGGGTTGTGTTACCCTTTGACAAATGGTTGTGATTTTGGTCATAAATCCTAATTCAACTACTTCAAATTTTAGGTTGTCAATTGGGTATGCAGTGGAGGAGGTAAAAGAAGATGAGACTGTACAACAACAATAGGAGGACGTGGAAATGTTGACTGTAGATCAAAAATTTCAGGCCAACACAAATAACTAGGAGGAAGCTTATAGTCATCATGCCTTTATTCAGTAATAGTTTTATTTCTATAGTCAATAAACTTCAAATTTTGGATATTTTCCAGCAAGTGTTTTTGGAAAGTTATCATATATTTATGTCGATAGGCGTCCCCCCAATTCGAATCGATGGATTAATCAACCTTTTTAATTACAAATTCTAATATTATGGTTAGTAATGAAAGATGTTGGCATATTCTTCGTCGTACTCTCTAATCAATGGATGATATTTTGATATATTAACTTCCTCACATTTATAAAGGCATACGTTTATATGTTCAATTTTTCACATTTACTTAATATGATTAAAAATTTACTTGATGGCCACCTGATTGCCACGTTGAGTGATTATACATGATTCTATTTTCTTTTTCTTAACGCAAAAGGATTCCATTTCTTTGGAATGGCAGGTGTTGAGTGTTTGTGGTATGTCATATCAAATCATCTAATCGGTGGTTTGTTTCCTCCACCCATGACTCTGCACACCTTGTGGTTCAATGCACTGTGAATGTCCATAATTTCACTTATGATCTCTTTGAGCCTGATGGTCCTCGTATTTGGATATAATTTACAAGGTCTATTATAGTTGGGTGACTTACCATGGATGTTGCTGAGAAATCCGACTTCAAGCCCATGAGAAATTTAGGTTAAGATCTTGAAGCCAGTGAAAAATCCTTTCATGTTGCCCTCTTTCACATGCATTTTATTGACTATTTTGTAGAGGTAAGCTTGCACTAATGAAAATATAAATTTAATGGCTTGATCTATAATTTTAATGGCTTAGGTCATGCATGGAATTGTTATAATATGAATTCAGTACTCTCATTTTCTTTGAGGCTGTTAATTTTGTAGTGTTTGAAGTTACCGAAAGTTACCAAAAGAGCTTGTTGTGGCACTCGAGACAATGGAAATTAGGGAAAGGCAAGAGATGAAATTTGTATGACTTGATGTATAAATTTAATGGCTTAAATCATAAGTGGAATATAATGGCTTAATGCATAAATTTAATGGCTTAGCGCATAAGTGGAATTGATATAATATGAATTCAATATTCTCATTTGATTTGAGGCTATTGATTTTGCTGAGCTGAGAATTGATTAGGGGAAAATGGAAATTGGGGCAAAGTAAGGGAGAAAAGTTAGATGGTTTGATGTATAAATTTAATAGAAGTTAGGGTTTCTGGGCTGAGAATCAATTAGGGGAGAATGGAAATTAGGGCGAGGCAAGGGAAAAAAGTTTTAGGGATTGATGTATAAATATAATCGCTTAGCTCATTTGTGGAATTTAATGGCTTGATGTATAAATTTAATGGCTTGGCTCATGCATGCAAATGATATAATATGAATTCAATACTCTCATTTGATTTGACGCTATTAATTTTGAGGATCTATTGTTGTGATTCCAGAATCCAATTTTTTTATGTGACATGTTTGGTGACTGGTCTTGCATTGCAATGGCGATCATTGTCATAGTAATTATATAGGGAAATATCTTTGAAGCTCGACGATGATGATGGTGGTTAGAATCATTTAATCATTCTATTATTTGTGTCATTTTCCTTGAGTCCCTAGATTCCTACATTTTCCATTTCATTTGAAATAGATCCTTCATTTTTTCCCTCCATTTCAAAGGATTTGAAGGGTTTGATGTCGACCATCCTGCGGTCATTTATTGTTCATGTTGTTGATAGTCGTGTTGAGAGTTGTGAGATTCAATGTCTCTTTTAGTGAAGGATGAGGATCTCTTGGAGAGTATGTCATCCAGGATAGCCTAGATAGATCCCATGAAGGCATGTGCAACTGATTAGAAACGTCGCTCCTTGCAGAAGATCCTGCGGTCTTACAAGGCCTTGATGTAGAGGAAGGGAGCATTAGGGCCACCGCCAATTTGAGATCAATACTTTTAACCGAATATTTATTTCTTGGTGTTGTGACAATCAAAATTTGCAACACGAAAAATCTTGTTCCAGGTAGAGAACAACATTAATATATGAGTACAAATTTCTACACAAACAAAATATCACTTCAAGTTATGTATAAAATTTGGGAAATACACAATATTCTCCTTTAAAAAAAACTTATCAACATAAATATTTTGGATAAATTTTATGAAATGCACAATCATCTTCCGAATTTCATTAATATAATCAAACGTAACAAAATTGAATTTTGTTTAGTGAAATCAAGATGCCTCCCTCCACCAGCAACATTTTGATATAGAGAGGAATCTCCTTCAACAATCGTGTGGTCACCATAGCCTTGTTCGAGGTAATGGATATGGAATGATTTTGTCCGTCCAACCACACACGAAATAAAATATTGAATATGATGTCAACCTAGAAGGAGTGTTGTTTAAGCAGCCTCTGTCTCTACCGGATCAATTTCAATGGCTTCAGAAACCACAGCATTTGCAACAATTAACAACGCTAGTGTATTACCAACCTTTTTACTTTACCTTTAGAATCAAATTAATTGTGCAATAATATGGGTATATATATTGCAAAACGAAAGAAGAAACTATACATAAAACTTTGTTCGATTAGCTAGAATTCAGTTCGTCCTCTTGACGCACTATAATTAGATGGAATTCATCTTATCCTCTTAATGCACTATGTACCAGTAAAAACAAAAAGAGTATAACCTTAGAATCCCTTGAGTGAATTCATAGATGTTTCGTACACTACCACACCATACATTATCGGCTTATCTTATTATTAATATTTTCACATATTTAAACATATTAAGATACTTCCAATCATTATAAATCCATGACAATGGAGCCATATGAACCAAGAGACCTCAACAACTTCCATACCAACTGGAGCAGGAAACGCTAAGAACGATATTGAGAAACTAACAATATGGAGAGATACTTCATAAATTATTTTGTTTATGAAACCTAGATGAACACCATGATCATTATTTGACCCGCAAAAGCAACGTCGTCCTCGTGCATGGCCTGGCATGAAAAGAAGAGATTGATGCCTGGTCAAGAATGCTTTCCCACATGACTGTAATGCGTCTGTGGAACCATGTTGCACGAAAGGATGAACGTAAGTCATTCTTGGCTAATTAATGCTCTCTACCTCTACATGCAATACCCTACACGAATTTCATATTTAGAAGAACTAATCATTGCATAAGGTCTAACAAGTCATGAATCTCAAAGCAAATGAATAAGATTTCAATATGGATGAAGGGATGGAAATACATCAGTTATCATTACATGGCAATGCATTGTTTATCATTAGATGTCAATGCATCGTTTAGTGTTGCATGGAAATGCATTTTAAATTTGGTACATAAATCCTTCGATATCAAATTCCTAATCGTTCTACATGTCAATTCTACTGCATCATTGAACCCTACATCATTATATCTCTATATTACATTGTTTTATATCTATATTGATGTTATAACATTGAACCTTGCATCGTCTTATGTTTGGATCGCTTTCCCATCTCTCGATCATACATCTTCAGTGTATCGCCTCGCTGGATCACTGCATATTTTTTCAGTGTATGATTTTCTTTGAACATTGGTTTCATTTTCTTTAATTATTTGTTTCCTTTCACTACTATATTATTCTCTTACTGTTTATTTTAGTTACTATATATTGTACAACTATTTTGTTTGAAATGAATTTATTGTATTACTGCTTAATTATTGTTTCATTGGTGTATTGTATTATTGTTTCATTCACCTAATTATTGTTTAATTGATGTCTCCTTCCAATGAATTCCTTAGATATATGGCAAGGAGCTGTATGCCCTCACTGTATACTAAAAAAGTAACTAGTAGAGTTTTGTAACAATTAGGATTTTATTATTTACACAACCTATGGCTTTGAAACTGTTTTTTTCTGTTTTGAAATTTTTTTGAAAATAGGTCCATCACTAAGTATGATATGTAGATTTTGTTGGAATACTGAGAGGGGGGGTGAATCAATATGAGCACTTTATACCACTTTTAACCATAATATATATTCTTTCACTTTAACAACAATGTTCAACAATAGATCATCAATGTATCATCTATGAATGCATCCAATATATATATATTAAGCACGTAAACATAAGCAATATCACATCAAGAACATAGTACACTAGTATTTACATGGAAACCCAAATGGGAGAAAACCACAGAATGATTTCATATAAATATCAAGAATTCATTCATAGGAAGAACCAACTTCCAAATTCTCCAGTTGCAACTGGAAGGAGGCTCCAACCCCCTATTTTCAGGCTCCAACCTGAAGGAAGCTACAACTCTCTGAATTCTCTGGCTTCAACCAAAAGGAGGTTACAACCCCCTGGGTTCTCCTACTCCAACCGGAAGGTGGCTACAACCACCTAGTTCTCAGGCTCCAACCTGAAGGAAGCTCCAACTCCCTGATTCTCCGGCTCCAACCGGAAGGAGGCTACAACCCCTTTTCCTTTCCCCATCCAACCACCCTGTAATATAAGTGTAGACCAATTGTCACTACCACAAACACTGTCACTTTCATTGTCACATCAACCACTGTCACAACAACATGTCCAACCAATCATTGTCTCATCCACGAAACCAGATCCACTCTCATCCGCATGCAACTCATTCCATGATCACCAAGGGCATATCTCAAACCATATGCTCAAAAACACCAACACATACCTCTACCAAGCATGTACCAAGATCACCACATAACATCCCAAGATATGTGTCTCAACCAAGTGCCAACTTGTATCATGTATCAACCATGCATCGATTTGTACCTCAACCTGTACCATCAACCATGTACCACAACTTGTACCACAACAAGTGCATCAACCATGCACCAATACCTGTGCCAAACTATGCATCAACCATGCACCTCAACCTGTACCAAACCATGCATCAACCATGCACCATAACAAGTGTCTCAACCATATACCATATCATGCCATACACCATATGCAAATAAACCAAGATATGAATCAACAATGTATCTCACCAAGTAGACCTCAACCAACATGTACCATGCATCCAATGATATTCCTCAAGTCATAAACCAAAGCTCACAAGCACATGCCTCAAGCATGCTCCTCAATATCACCAACATCCAACCTCATAACACAATATACCAAGCCTCAAGTATGAACCATAACATGTAACTAAACCATACACCAAGATATCCAATGATGCTTCTAATTAATGTACCATAACATCACCAATATGTACCATATCACATACTATCATTACCATGAATTTACCATAACACCATAACCATAACCCTTAAGAATTACCTTTGATCCTGTAGTTGACCTGTTGTACTGTAAACTAATCTGTAACTCTTCCACAGCCCTCAACAACCTGGTAACAACATCCCTTCACAACCTTTCATGAGTTATTTTATATATACGTGACTTGCCCTTCGACATCCCACAGACATCTGCTCTTTCCTCCACTACAGCCTGCGTATATCCGTACCATGTTGACTTGTAACCCACAGATACCTTAGAAACTAGGGTTACTCAAGATTTTTGCAACTCTGATACTTTCACCTTCGACCCTCCTTCGTAACCTCAGAAGAATGTCGTCACAAACTAGCCAAAACATCACAATACTATACCATAACATTCACAAGATAGATGTTCAATTGTAAGTGTTTGAGTGTACTTATTAATGACTCCTTGAGGTGTATTTATACTTTTTCATAGTAACTTCTCTCCTTACTTTTTCACAGTAACTTCATAGTAACTTGTCTCCTTACTTTTTCACAGTAACTTCATAGTAACTTCTCACGTGGTGTTCCACATATCACATGAAACGACATGACATGTATTATCCATCTATGATAGTCTTACCTGCAATTTCACTATCCTTCATGTACATATTCCTTAATCAACTTCGGGTCCCATAATCAAACCTCTAGGGCTATATGTAGACTACATCAAATGTACCCAACTAACTCACCATCAATCTTGATCATACAAATGTCAATCAATTTTCCAACATATCTGGTCATTTCCAAGGGTTGACATCAATCTCTATGATCCGAATTATTTTCGGCACGAAATGAGAGCGAAGATATAATAAAACAGTGTACAGATATATCTCGGATATCCAATAATATAACAAAAACGTATCAGAGATGCAACCATAAACACAAAGATACAGTAATACACAATTTTCTATTAATGAGCGAAAATGTACAATGCCTGTAAAAATACAGAGTGAAAGACTCTCTAGAATGGTGGAAGCTTATCTTTGAGAAGATATGTGTCCGCTACTCGCATTCGCATGAAGATAATTTTACAATGAGGCTCCAAAGGCCTTTTTATCATAAAGAAAATCCAAAACCCTAACCCCGGAAAATGAAAAGCCAACAGTTGAACCCCATTTTGGGTAGTTTGGTGTATCAACTTCCCGGGGGCATAACTTTGGCATACGATCTCCGTTTGGGGCACGCGATAGCTCATTGGAAAGGTATCGTCAAGGAGATTAATTTAGGGGGATCAATCATGCCTTGAGCTATCATTGAGAATCTCGATCTCAAAAAACCTTCATTTAAGCCCTCAAAATGGCCCCGGAAGTAAAAACTGCTAAAAATAGTAAATTGCCAAATTTGCCAGAAAACTATTTTGAGCGAGTTGGAAAAGGTGGGTGGCCACCGATATCCACCTGGATCAATCCTCCCTCCTTAGGAATCAATTTTCTCTATTGCATTGAGAGCCCGAAGGAGAGTGAAAAGTGTTTGTTGAATCTGCATCTTGATGAGCTGCTTGCCTTGATGGAGAAGTTGCGTTGCTTAGCTTGTTGAAGGTTGTCATGAACCTATGGCTGGAAGGGCTGGACCTTTTTAACCAGTCTGGATACATGAGATTCTTGTGTGTTGAAGGAATATTTACACTTTGTTGCAATCTTGTCGACATGCTTTTGTTGGATAGACGATGCTTGGGTCGAGGCTGTAGTGGTTGCAGTATCCTTTTGTTCACCTTTTGAACAGATTGTGAAGAAGTTGAATTTTGTAATATGAGATACTTCCTTGCGGCACTGTTTAGGTGGAACAGTAGTCGGAACAGCCTCTAGTATTCTGTAGGGATGACACTGTTGGATGACACAGATATCTCGTCCCTGGTGAAGCCACACGATGTTGTATGGTTGCGGGTGTGGTGTTGTCGGCAATCCCAATTATTTGATAACCTATGTTGAGATGAGGTTCTTCTGGATTCCGCTATCAACAATAAAATGCAGTGGGGTCCCCTTCACCCACAGTTGTGAATGAAAAAGGTGCTCCCCGTCTTTAGGATCTGTTGGTTCTTCTAGTTGAATTGTTTCAGTCATGACAATGGCAGTGGGGTCTGCGTCAATGATCTGTCTTTTACCTGTATTTTCATAATCAGATTTTGAATCAGGGTTTGTCTCCTTGTCTTTGATCTCGGCCACCAATGATTGTTTTGAGTGACATTCATTGGTGTTGTTCCATGGGATTTTGTGGAAATAGCATCATTTTTTGGTGTCCTTCTTTGTCTTCACGTGACCCTTCTTTTCCTACGGCTTGGACTGGTTTTCGGGAGACTATTTGTTAGGGTCATCTTTATCATACCTTGGTTGTTGCAGATTTGCAGAAATCTCGTTTGTTCTGGTGCTTAAATTTATGCTCAATTTTAACACCATATCGATAAGCAACACCGAGTGATGAGATGTCAAGAAAATCCATTTCAATTTGGATGTATCTGTGTATAGCCCCATGGTATTTCAGAACCAAATGTCGTTTGGAGTCTTTGATACCCAGCTTGGTGTGCAAGGTATGGAAGGTATTGGTGAAATCTGGAACTTCTTGTCCCCTCTCTTGTTGCAGTGTGGTCCATCTCATGCACTGGTCCTCATAGTTTCCAACAGGGTAATATTGTTCCTTTACCGCATCCACAAACAAATCCCAAGTGGGCTCAGCCCCATATATTCCAAACTCCTCTGTGGAACTTTGCTCCCAATAAGTTTCCCACCAATGTTTGACATGGGGGAGAGATTTAAGGAGTGTGAAGGTGATCTTTTCCATGTCGAAAAAATTATGAACAGAGAAATAACCTTCTAACAGATTTAACAATTTGTCCAATGCATATGCATCTATCTAACCTTCAAATATGGGAATATCAAAATTAACCTGTACCTTGAAAGGAGAGGTGCTTCCAAAGTGGATTTTTGATGAAGATGTGTATGTTTCTATCGAGAGGCGTTGAAGGACGTGGGAAAAATTCTCCATCATTCCATCCCTCTGTCGCGTGAGAGCTTGCTCAAGCAACATATTGATAGAATTGTCTGCTCCGTCGTTTTTCTTTTCTTTCACCATGGAGGGTTTCTTGGGCATGCGAGAGAGATTGTATTCAAGAGAGACAAGCTCGAGACCCAACTTGATATACTCAAACCTTGTCGGGGACATGCACTAAAAAAATGATCAAGAGCGGCTTGACCACTGATCCGGATTATTTTCGATATGAAATGAGAGCAGAGATATAATAAAACAATGTACAAAGATATCTCGGATATCCAATAATATAACAGAAATGTATCATAGATGCAACCATAAACACAGAGATAGAGTAATACAAAATTTTCTATTAATGAGCGAAAATGTACAAAGACTATAAAAATGCAGAGTGAAAGACTCACTAGAATGGTGACAACTTATCTCTGAGAAGATATGTGTCCACTACTCGCATTCGCATGAAGATAATTTTACAATGAGGCTCCAAAGGCCTTTTTATCATAAATAAAATCCAAAACCCTAACCCCAGAAGATGAAAAGCCAACAATTTTGTGGACCCCGTTTTGGGTAGTTTGGTGTATCAACCTCCCGGGGGCGTAACTTTGGCATACGATCTATGTTTGGGATGCACGATAGCTCGTTGGAAAGGTATCATTGAGGAGATTAATTTAGGGGGCTCAATCATGTTTTAGGCTATCATTTAGAAGCTTGATCCTGAAAAAACCTTCATTTAGGCCCTCAGAATGGCCCCGGAAGTAAAAACTGCTAAAAATAGTAAATTGCCAAAATTGTCAAAAAAACTATTTTGAGCGAGTTGAAAAAGGTGGGTGGCCACATATATCCACCTGGATCACTCTAAGAGTTAACATCAATCTCCAATATCACTCTCCAAGGGTTGACATCAATGAAAACCAATTGTCCAACAATCTTCCACTTTGGCATTGATGGCAACATCAACATTGATGGCAACACTTAGACATGACAACACTCATGCTCATGTTGCCCCTGTGATCATTTTTCCTCATCAATGTTTCTATCTCTCCCCCTTTGAAATCAATGGCAAAGGGTATCTCCCCTTGGGGTTGCTCCCCCTATCTTCATGCCTTTTTTATTTCTCTTCATCTTTGACCAAAGGTTATCTCCCCCTGTCGATATGTATCCTCTTGATATTGTACTTTCTCTAACCAATCATCGGAAAAATAATAGCCCCCCCTGTGGGTATGTCTCCTCCTGATTGCATGCTACTGATATTCCTTTCTATATCTCTCTCTCTCTCTCTCTCTAATGATTTTTCTTCCCTTGACTTTTATGTAAGATGAAAATCAATGTAGGGATACATGTATATGTTCCCTTTCCTCTCTTCCAGTGTTTTTTATAATCCATCAGTGCTTCCTCTTGAATTTAACTGACATATATAAAAAGAATTCAAAATTTTATTTCTTCATTTACTTGTCATGTTCACTTGACCATATTGTTCAATGATTTCCTTTTGTTGATATAGCTTGTGTTGATTGTTTCTCTTTCCATGTTCTGTTGTGTTTTTCAATGCTTGCCTTTCTGTGACCAACTGATTCCAATTGTAAATATGTCGTTATGCATCTAACTCGAGTTTCCTGTACCTTCTAAGCATCACACAAATCCATCTTTTTCCACATGTCACAAACTATTCATAAATCTGCCTCTCAACTATCCACAATCCTTACCCATATGTCGCTATACTATTCTGAAGGCTTCACCTGAATATACCACAATTGATCATCACATGTTCTTGTTTATCATAATGAATCAAATATTACCGTTTATCTTATCTATCTGCTCATCAAAATCTGAATGTCTGGAACAACCTGTACTGAAGATATCCCTTTGTAATATAATCATAAACTTTTTCTTGTGTAACTGCCAACTCACACCTGTGTGGAAACACTACTCCTCAACCGATCAAATTGTTACTCTATACTTATGTTATCTGACTGCTCTGAATATGTCTCTGCAACCACTGCTCTATGGATGGTTCTCTGATATGTAGTAGCTATTGCACTGACTCCCCTTGTTTAACATACATATTTACTAGGAGTCTCCTAGCCAGATGGCTCAGAAAAATACCCGCTCTGATGCGGAGTAATATTCATTTTCGTCTGTAGACTCATCATCTCTCTGAACTTCTTCCTTTCTACCTGTCGATTAATATCGCACTAGAATTCCTGAAAGTACAATCTCTTGAACTTGTTTTGTCTTCATCTGTTCTTCTGTTTTTTCATTTCTTCTGCAAACCTTCTTGTATCTGGAAATTTCCTTTTTCCTTGTAGATTTGTCTTCATCTCGAACTATTGTCGATCTTGTGATCTCTAGGACCTTATCTTTGTTCACCTGTTCTTCTTTTTTTCTTTTCCATACTTTCTTATATTTGATATCAGTGTTCTCTTTCATGGAAGTATCAATCATGCTTCTACAATCATGAGCTATGTATCCATAGTTATGGCATTTGTAAAATTCAATGTTATGTGGGGGCACATAAGCATTTCTTGCTTGAACATTTATTCCATAAGCCCTACACTCTGCAACCTTATATCCAAAGTTAGTACAATAAAAACAATGACCATAAAAGAAATTTACATACCTAGGAGTGAATGATCTTCTTTGTTGTGTAGTCCTTCTAAATTCCTGCCTTGGTTGATCATGATCTTCTCTTCTATGGATCTTTTCATCATGGTTGAAGTTTCTTTTTTTCTTGAATGTGGTAGGTCTTGTTGAAGATGTATCTCTATTATACTCATTCTTCTTTGATTATTGTTGACCATGATTTGTTCCTTTGAGTACTTATGCATAACTCTTACTCTTTTCTTCATTCTTCTTTTCTCGAAACCTGAAATGCTTCTCTTCATTCTCTACTGCTAATGTGGATGTTTCTGTCTCTTCAACATTCTTGCTGAGCTTGACAACTTTGGCTCTCAATGTGACAACTTATTCTTCAATATTTTCAACATCTTCTTCTTTCTTCATCATCTGAATCTTCATGACTTCTTTTGTTTTCTCTGCTTCTTCAAGTTGGATCTTCAAGGAGATGATTTCATTTTCAAGTCTTCTTTCTT
>SNQJ01S0068244.1:0-32625 GCA_010110895.2 Picea sitchensis | reverse complement strand
CTAAAATTAAACTACGAGCTACAGGTCCCATGCCCTCCTAGATTCGTATTCAAACTATCCATATGGGCTAAACCATTTAAATTGCTGATTTTTTAACTTGCTTATGCATGTGGGACTCCTTTTTGCAAGTTGAAGATCAACGGTCCAGATTCACCCACAGGATAAATCGACAATTGTTGAGTGGCGGTCTTTAAACAAACATAAATTTTTCTACATGTATTGGAATTGGGTCCATGATACCTCGTTGGAAAGGTATCGGATAAATGAATGCAATGGAAGAGGTTTCAAGGCCATAAAGGTGACAAAAGACATACAAAAATGTAGGAAACAACAAACCATGGATTCAGGGAAAGAAATGGCCATGCAAACTTCATGAAGTCATATCCAAAGCTATGGGAAATTAAATTAGGCCTAGGAAGGCTCGATGGAAATCTATAGAAGAGAAGTACAAGATGGGATGGAAAGTGATGGAAGGTTCTTAGAATAAATACGTTGAAAATTCAAAACACAGATGGAAGCTGAATTTAGTTGAAGACCCGACTATGCAAACTTCAAACAATCATATCTCATGCCACAAGCAACGAAATTGAGCCAACAATAGATCAATGGAATGATGGGATAGAGGAGGAGAAGCTAAAATTATCTATTTTGACTCATAAAATGGTCAAATATCCACCTGCCTGCAAATGGTTGCAAGGCACTAATACATTTTTTTTTATTATATATCGATAAACTATAAATACTTAACTATAGGTAGGGATCCCTAGTTAAAAAAATAAATCAACATTCATTTACTCTCCAAAGAATGATCTTTTATAGTCTATATCAGTTTTCTAAAGACATTTTGATGCACAAGTCACATTTATTGTTGAAATTACAGAGGTAGTAGTTGAGAAGGTAAAAGGTTTTGTTTTTTTTGGTTATTAGCTACAATGGACAATCCTCCATGGCATATTATATTACACAAAGGTTGTTGTTCCATTATTGAAGGGTTGGTATATGCTGAATTTCTCATGGCATATACAAACAAATTTCAAGATATATGGTGGATCCACTTTAAAAAAGTTTGTTCATCACAACAAACTAACATGAAGTCTTATTCAAACATCACAATACAATCTTTTATAAGGTATGTTTCAGGCCTTACATATATATGTTAAGGTGATATGATAAAGTTTTAAAAGGGTCTAACCTACTGTTCAACATGATACATGTGGCATATTACAAGTCCTTCATATTAATTTTGTATGGTCTGTTGATGTTATTCAAATCTTGTTGAAGAAATTAGCATGGTGATTATATACCATCGTGACATAAAGTTTGGCAATGAATAGGGGTTTATTTGAATGTATTAAATGGGATGATATTCCGAGGGCATTAAAACAATGATGATATGGATTTGAAAGCACGTGAATTTTTGAATATCTGGCATGATATGTTTCTCTGCTATTGGATGTGGTGGATTAGTGGAAGTATGATATGGAAAAGAAAGTAAATGTCGAGGCAATGTGAACCTCATGCATTGAATGCATGAACACGGGTTCTTCGTTGGGTTTACTACCCTGTACATTCACGCATTTTCATTTTTTTGGGTCTGTGAAATTCAACTATGTAAGGATAGAATTATGTTCAAACCCTAACTCTTGTCATTTTGGCACTAAAACTCGTCTTAACCTAAAGGAAACACGTTATCTGTGAAGGTATGCCTCCTGTAGCTATTCTCATCGAATGCATTGTAAATTTGCAATAATAATTTCGATGTAGCTCTGTGTAATGGTGAATGCATTTGTTGCTTGTTGTTAGTTTTATTTGTTGCTTTCTTTTCCCTACAAAGAACGATAGTAGCCAAGCACAGTTATTATTTAGTTTTTTGTTTCGTTTTCTTCAAAAGAACTAAAGGCTTCCCAGTTTTACGAAGGGTTTTACAAAGGCTTCTTTGTATATAGATTGCAATCCTGATACCCTTTGAAATTGACCTTCACAATAAAATATTTAAATGGGTAATGAACATTTCAATTTTTTATTAAATGAAGAGTCTAACCAATCAACAATTGGGTTATGGTTGTTTGTGTAATACATTCTATATGTTACATGTATGGTTGAATGAACATGGATATGGTATTGCAAACAAAGATATGAAGATTTTTTATGTTAACAAGTGGAAATAGTTGTTGAAGGTGATGTCTGATAAATAAATTTGGTGGGGAACTGTTTGGATATACTATGAGTTTTGTCTGCACATAATTGTTTTTTGAAATTGCCTCAACTTGAATTCCAATTCGTTACAGATTTTATTTAAGCTACATGATTATGATGGGGTGCTGATTTTGAAAAGGATATGTGAATAATTGCTCAGTTTTATCCTCACTATACATTCGGTAGAAGCTTACTGATTATTAATTATGTCAATTCATTGGTTGATGGAATGCTAAGTTGAAAGCACTTGTTTCTTATGATTGTGCTTAGTCTATGAAAGCATTTTTCTATTGACATTTTTTGAGAGAAACATAAATATATTATTGGAAGACAATTTATAGATTTCAGATGATGAGATGATTTTGGGATTTTAAAATAATTTGTTGTTTTTTAAAGAAAATGATACATGCTTTATATCTACAGGGCCAATCCCCTCATATTTTCACTTTTAATTAATTATTCCCATATTCCCAACTTCAATATCATTTCAAGAAATCGTTTACTCCCCCCTTCTGATATATAAATATGGGAAGTTTCTTATGCCAGATTGATATTAATATTAAAAAGGGAATAACATTTATGGTTGGTATATGATGATGATATGATAAAAATTATATTATGGATGGTTAAAAAATTAAGTGTTGATCAGGGCCAAATCCTTTCATATTTACATTTTATGTAGTCATCCCTAGCTCCCATTTCCACTTTCATTTTAATTCATAATTCTTCCCCCTGATGCATACTTGATGATTAAAATTAGCAGTGATGGGTATTTGATAAGGAAAGGATAGAGACATTGTTGAAGGATGACCCAATTTTCATAGATGTTTTATTTGAGAACATGTATAATATTCTTTCCCCATCATTATTATATTTTACGCACATTACAAACCCTACGATATTCCCAAATTCACTTACATTCCCATGTTCTTAAAATAATGATTATTTTTGGGTAATTCTTCCCATGTGAGCATGGTTGCCTGCATGTTTGTTTGTTGTTGCATAGAGATATTCTAAATTATCTTATGTAAATAATGTTTGATGGTTATTAGCTATTGTATGCATACTCTAACTCTACCTTACATTTATAGATGAATTTCTTCAGCAAAAAGAGTTAAAAACACCAGTGGATGAAGGTATAGAAGTCATGAAGGTAACAAAGCCACAAGGAAGTGAAAAAAAGGCAAGCTGCTTCACATAAAAAGAATGACTTCTTATTTCATGGTTGTGATATTTTTACTTATAAGGACAGTTCTGGATTTATTTTTGAGACAACAATAAGTTGTAGACAGATTAATTAATCACTATTTTGGTTATTTTTCACAACAATATTATATTGGACAAGTGGATAAGTCAACATTTTGGATATATTTATAATTTTGAGCAGCTAATAATCTATTTTGGCATAATTATGCAAGCTTTTTAGTAACAAAGATCTGATATATTTTATTAATATATATTATATTCGAGAGTGACAAGGATGTTTACAAGTTTTCTATAGTTTGATTGGAATGTGAGTTATGTTGATGTTTAATTGGATGATTGATGGCATTAAATCAGATCTATTTTAAAGGAGGAACAAGGGGGAAATTGTTGTTAAGATTAAAAGAGTAATTAGGGGGTCCCCACCTATTAGTTAGCATTTATTTATCCTTATCATTAATTATTATTATTATTTTATAAAATTTGTCCCTATTAACTAAAATTAGTCAATGACATAACTAAAAGTAGTTGAACTTCTCAAACTACTTTGGAGAAGAATAAAATGATATTTCAAGGCACAAGAAAAGGGAGACTAATAGAGAGAATAATTGTAACATCCCTAGTTTCAATCCCCACAATTTACATTATAATTGTATAAATATGATTTAGGCTAGTGAGCCAATGTGTTGGGGCGAAGATCCTTATTGGTTTAATGTGGCCGAAGGTCGAATGGTAAATTAGGTGCATTGAAATAGATAATAAAAATAGTAATCGTTGGTTGTGATACAAAAAGGATGAAGAACGATGGGAGGATATGATTACACAAGAGAGAGGGGGTCCAAGGGGGAGTTTCTCATGGGTATTAATCCAAACCCACATTCCTGAATCATCACTATTATTGTGTAAACCTTCTATTTGTTATTGAGTGTTCCTAAATCCATTCATTAAACTCTTGTAAGAGGTTGGGTGTGAAGAGTGACATCTTGTATTTATTGGAAATCATGGGCATGGGTACAATCATCTTGGGGAAGAGTGTAAGTCAAGTCAAACAAGAAAATAAAGAGAGGAAATTCATATGACCAAGGGGGCAATTTTCTGGGGAGTCACATTTTTGCATGGAGAGCAGTTTTTACTTGCAGATTTTAGACAACAAAGGAGGACATGAGTGTTGGGAAGAGCACCAACCATTTTGGGATTGAAGGAAACCATTGTTGGGCTATGTTTCATTCTTATAAGGAGTCGCGTGTTCCTGTAAATTTGGTTGTAAGCCCATGAAGCATTTTTATGTTGAGAAATAGAATCAAGAGCTTCATGAGGGATGTTGTGAGCATTCCTGGAGTAGCTGGGAGATATTCAAGTCAACCAGATGCATTGGATCCCTGAAGGGAAGTGGGAAGGCTTTAGGGATTATGTGAAATAAAGGGGGATCCCATTCTTTAGGTTGTGCAATTCGTGGGAAAACTGATTGGAACCTGGGTTTTGGTGTTGTTGTGTATTGAGAGCGAGTAGCCCGAGGGATGGATATCCTTGTGGAATCATAGCCTCATCTTGGGGGTGGCTTGTTGTTGAAATAATATGAACAACAATGCCTCTGGTTGGTAGGCTCATCCTTCATTTTCACCCAATCAGTTAATGTTTAATAGATAAGTGTTTATGGTTTGTTCTTATGTTAGTTCTAATGTGTAAATGGTTATATGAATGGAGTGTGTTGGTTGTTTTATTGAAAAATTTTATTCATGTTTAAAAATATGTTGTTAGATGCATATAGGATTGTGGTATCAATCAAATGGTCAAATCTATGTGTGATCTGTCGTTGGTAAGCTAAAAGAATCTAATTAAGTATTAAAATCTTTATTTTAATGTGTATTTTGCACGTAATGATGCTCAGTTGGTGGTTGGGTATGTTACAAAGTGGTATCAGAGCTACTGGTTCAACACTAGACCCATATGGGCCAAGAACTGGTGCAAATTTGGGTAAAATTCACTACTATAGATTTTCCTATGGTGAAATTGGGGAAAAACAAGAGAAAATCATAGTCAAATCCACAAATTCGTGGTCAACATTCATGTTAGAATGAATCATAATTGTTTAACAGAATTTAATGAAGTAAATTTGCAAATTACAGAGCCGAATTCGACTTGGAATGGTCAAATTTCAAGTTTTAATAGTTGTTGTAGAGTTACAGGAATTTTGGTGGATCGACGACCAAGATCGCTTATGATCTCGAGATCGACGGTTGGGATTCGTCATGATAAATTTACAAATCCATAATGTTCGACCGTTTTGAAAGGAAAAACAAATTAACGATCAAGATTCAATTTCAACGGTTTAATGCTGAAGGAAATCATGAAATCAATGATCTAGATTCACCTGGAATTTGATCAGAAATTGTTAAGTGTTCAATTTCTCCAACTAAATTCATCGATGGCCAATGATCAAATCATTGAAATTTGCAGAGAGTTTTAATTTTCCCGACAGAACTCACGGATGGTCGATGGTGAAATTGACGAGTTGGGTGAAGAGTGGGTTCAACCAGAAGGAATATCCAATCTCTGACGGACAATGGCTAGGGATCGACATATTTTGGCCAAAATTTCTAAGTGTCGAACTTTGCCAACAAAACTTTTTGATGGTCGATGGTCGAGGATCGAAAGAAATCAAAGAAGGTTCATGCCACTAGGGAGGATCAATGATCATCGATGGTCGATGGTCATGGATTGGATGACTATTGATTTCCGATGATCGATGAATCGGGGATCGACAGATTGTGACAAGAGTTTTCATTTGTCCAAGAGAAGTGGTTGATCGTCGATGAAGGAAAAGAGGATGATGGAATCATCATCCACGTGTCATGCCACATCAACATCCACATGTCATGACATGTCACCCAAGTTGACACCTTAGGATTATGTTTCATGCCACGTCAACATCCACGTGTCATGCCACATCAACCTAGAAGTTGTCAATGGTTAGATCGATCGATTTGGGGAAGTAGTTTCAAGAGTCGTTGGGGATCCTCGATCACCGATTGTATGATGGTGAGGTGTCTTCCGAATAAATGAGGGGTTCCATTTGCTAAATAATATCTCCGACGACTGACAGTCCAATCGACCTATTTAGAGTTATGTTGAAATCGGTCATCGGGGAATTGGGTCGATGGTCGATGATCGGGTCGATAGTTTTGGGAAAACGTTGTGCAGGCCCAAAGGAGAATGTCAATTGTTGATCGTCGATGTACTGTAGATCAAAAACTTAGATTCCACATGATTTGATATTGATGAATCACATTTAAGGGGTTGTTATAGTAGTAAAACAATCGATTTATGTGAAAATTTGTGGTTTTTGAAGTTCAATAACTTGCGGGGCATTTTTGAGGGCTTAAACAATGTTTTTAGGTAGGCGAAACCCACAAAAATAAAGTGCACTATGGTACACTCTATCTTTTCAACTCAAATAAAAGAACTTGGAGAGAGCTATCCAATGAGCTAAACAATTCACAAAATAGAGCTTGTACGAGAAAGCTACAACTAAAACAATGAGGGTAAAATTTTGTCACCAAATTTACTTCCGGAAGGCATAACTCCACGCTCAAAAGTCCATTTGGGGTACCTGAGCAGTCAATGGAAATATTATGACCCATAGAATCCATAGGTGAAGTCATATTTTGGTTATGGGTACCTAAAAATGTATTGGGAGTGAAATAAAACACTTGTAGCATACAAGGATAAATTGGGTAAAACACTCAAAACTTCTTCGGACCATAACTATCAGCTCAGAGCTCGTATTTGAGCAAAAAAATAGCCGTTGGAAATATATTGAGGATTAGAAGACATATTCCATCCCATAATTTTGAATTGGGAATTAGATTTTCTCATAAAATGATAAGTAAATTGTTGTAGTAGTAAATGAGTGGAAATTGCAGGATGTAAATGTTGTAACTTTTCGCTCAAATTCAGATTGAGGCATGAGTACAACCATTGGAAAGATGTTTAAGAGAGAAATGAATATAATGAATCATATTTTTTATTTGGGGAATTGTGTACTTTATAAATTGGGATAAAATATGACCTGTAGCATTAATTGACAAAATTTCTATACTATGCATAAATCTAACAAAAATGGTTGATTGTACATGGTACATAATTATGGGTATAACCAGGTTATTTCAAACCTAGGATATCATATAAGAGTAATGGAAACATGGAAGATATTTTTGTGGAAATATAGAGCTACAAGTCAAATAATGGAAAGTGGAATTCGATTCCAAGAGCCATGTAATTACTTAATGTGAATATTTCTCCAAATAGTGTCAAAGTTTGGGGACCACTCTCCCAAACGATAGAGGTGAGTTCCAAAGGTGATTTTTGTGTAAGGAAGAGTGTAGATGCTTAGGATAGTACCTATGCATAAGCATAGAGGCACACTTGAAGTTCAATATTTTTGACACATAAATGAAGGCTAAGCTTACTAGCACGGCATTGTTATTAAGCATAGATAAGGATCCCTACCTTGCTCTACTCAGAATTGATTGGGAATATGACAACTATGTTATCACTGATCTAAATAAGGACACCATGAAGTTTGAAGTGGATGCGATAAAAGTGGTTCAGGCCTTAGATCCATATGTAGGGCCTAGATACACTGAGCCAATAGATAACAATATGGAATTAGATGCTCTTGACCAACTATACACCATAATAGCAGGAACGAGACCAGATTACATAAATCCCACTGTGGATCGATCAGTAAGTTGGAGAAGCATATAGTCTGTTGACAAGGATTTGGAATTATCATTTGGAAGTTGACAACAAGGCTCATACGAATGATTCTCAAGATGACGCGCAATTGTCAAAGCAACGAGATGGATTGGAACCGAGATCAGAGAAAACCCAACATATGATGGTACCTCATAGGTACACAATTTTCTTACCAGTATGGAAGAGAAAATAGTGGTGGATAAAACGATCTCATTTCTTAACTTAGCCTTGCAATATACCCCCACTAGATGGTGGGACACTCATAGAACCTTGATTTTGAAATGGGAAGATGTGAAGCAAGCCATCTGATGTCGATTTCAAAGTAGGCACCAACTGAAAGAATAAATGAATATATATTTTCAAGATGTGCAACTATTCGATGGAAGGTCTAACTCTAAAGTGCATATTGAAATTTTTTTAAAACAATGACCAGTCACGGAAGTACCCTCTCAGCTATGGGTTCAGGTATTTCTCCACTCACTGGGTCCAATCCCAAAATTCTAGTACATACATGAGAAGATCAAAAGATAAACAAACTATTGGAAGACCTTACAAGACCAATTTTGCAATGACTTGTCCTTCACAAGTAAGCACCCTAAGCTTAACACAGTCCTTCAAAGGATCCAAGAAATTATTTTTAATGATATTTGCAAACAAATATCAAGCCCAGTAGTATGTGTCGACCATGTTCAATTGCTCCAATATAGTGTGCGTTTTGAATCTGATAAGATACATGTAGCTTGTTGTATAGTTGATAAAGACATGGAAGAACCTGATGACTTATAAGAACTTAGAAACTTAACCATTAAAGAAACGAAAGGTAATAAAGAGATTCATGATACTATACTTAGTCACACCTATAACTCTTATAACCATCCACTAAAGTTGTGAAAAGTTAATATAGGAAGTACGGAGGATCCTAATATAACTTCCATAGGAGATTATTGGGATGAGAAAACTATGAATGAATTCCACATCTTGTTGCGGGAGTATGAGGACTTGTTCCCGAAAACATTCTTAGAACTGAAAGGTATAAAAGGAGCCATGGGAGAAATGAAAATTGAGTTAAAACTTGACTCAAAACCTATGAAGCATAGACCATACCACCTTAATCCTAAAATAAAATAGAAGGTCAAGAAGGAACTAGACAAAATGCTTGTGGCATGACTTCTTTTCCCAATCGAAGAAGCAGAGTGGATTAGCCCCATAGTTATCCATAGCAAGAAGGATACAAAAGGCATTTGGGTCTGTGTGGACTACATAAGTCTAAATTATGCATGTGTGCATGATACGTTTCCAGCACCTTTCAATGACGAAGTGTTAGATCAAGTTACAGGAAAATAATCTTATTCGTTTACAAACAGATTCTCAAGATATCACCAAGTCATAATTGTAGAGGAAGACAAGAATAAGAACACATTTATAACTGAATGGGGGTAATTCACATACAACGTATTTCCCTTTGGCTTAAATAATTCCCCTGCAATATTCTCTCAGATCGTAATCGCATCATTTCGAGAGTTTATACACAAGTTTATAGAGGTCTACATGGACGATTGGACAATATAAATCCTATTAAAGGACCATGCAGGGATGCTCCAGTTAATGTTTGATAGATTTCGTGAATTGTAGATATCTCTGAATCTAAGAAAGTGCATATTTTATGTACCACATGGAAATCTCCTAGGCCATATTGTATGTCGGGAAGGAGTCTTGGTAGACCCAACTAAAGTTGTGGTCATTCTGAACATGCCACCACCTATAAGTGCTAAGCTGTTGTGCTCTTCACTGGGACATATAGGATATTACCTGCAGGTTCATAAGAAGATATGCAAATATCACCACAGCTCTAGAAAAATTGTTGAAGAAGTATGAACTATTTCGGTGGACACCAAAGTGTGACAAATCATTCGACATTCTCAATGAAAAACTAAGTACTACACCTATCTTGATATTTCCTAATTGGGAAATTGAATTCCATGTACATGTGGATGCATCAGGTATTGTCATGGGAGCCATTTTAGTGCAACCAGAAGAAGGAAATATGGACCACCCTATCTATTTTTCCAGTAGAAAACTTTCGCAAGCCGAACGAAACTACACAACCACTCAAAGGGAAGGCCTAGTTATGATTTATGCATTACAAAAGTTTAGACACTATTTGTTAGGCTCTCATTTCAAGTTTTTCACTGACCACTCTACGTTGAAGTACCTAGTCAATAAACCAGTACTTGAAGGAAGGATTTGTAGGTGCATACTACTCTTTCAAGAGTTTTCATTCGAAGTAGTTGTCAAACCAGGAAGATGCAATGTAGGTCCAGATCACCTATCCAGGTTGGAATTAGGGGAAAGTGGTGGAGCATTAGATGCATACCTATTCTGAATTGAGGCCATCCCAGAGTATCTTGAAGACATTGATGTCTTCCTCAGTACAGGGACCTGCCCAGAAAGTTACTCAACAACCCAAAAATGACATATGGTGGTTTGTGCAGCAGACTATCAATCGATTGCGGGAATACTTTACAAATTGGGACTAGAAATCATCCTCAGAAGATGTGTCTTGAACCACAAAATAAGAGATATCCTATGGGAATGCCACAATGGATTTGTGGGAGGACATGTTGGAGGTAAATCTATTGCACAGAAGGTACTCCAAGATGGATTATGGTGGGCTATGTTATTTAAAGATGCTAGAGAGTATGCTAGATCTTGTGACACCTGACAAAGATTAGGAAAACCATCGCGCAGAGATGAATTTCCCCTTCAACTAGTTAGAGCACTTTAGGCATTTGATAAGTGGGTTTTTGACTTTATTTTATCGATCAACCCACCAGCTAAGCATTCAAAGGCTAGATACATCATTACCACAACAGATTACCTCATGAGATGGGCTAGAGCAAAGGAATTTCAAGATTGTTTGACAAATACAACTACTAGATTTATCTTTGAAAATGTCATTACTCGGTTTGGATGCCCTAGAAGCCTAACCAATGATCAAGGTAGTCACTTTATCAACAACACAATTACAACATTGACAACAAAATTCCTTATACAACACCATAAGAGAAGTCCCTATCATCCACAAGATAACAGTGTAGTGGAGGCATTCAATAAAATTATGGAAAGAGGACTGACAAAAGTATGTTGCGCAAACAGGGAACACTGAGATGATAGAGTTTCAACAGTCTTGTGGGCTTACAGGACTACCACAAAGAAGCTACATAGGTATACCCCATTTCAGTTGGTTTATGGGAAATATGTTTTTTACCTATAGAGTTGATCACCCCTAGTCTCTATATAGCATAGTCTACACACATGTCATATGAGGAATCAGTTGCGCAAAGGATTGCAGACTTGAAAGAACTCGAGGAAGAGAAATTTATAGGAGATTTTCATTAGTCAGTTGACAAAGCTAGACATAAAGATTGGCATGACAAACACATTAATTCCAAAATATTTACATAATGGGATAAGATACTACTCTACGATAACTGGTATCAGAAACATCCAGGAAATTTGTGCATGCACTAGATGGGTCCATTTATAGTTGTGTAAATCTGACACTCTGGTGCAATCAAGCTAGCACAATTGGGCGATATCCTTCGACCAGGTTAGGTAAATGGCACCCGCCTAAAACCTTAGATTTATCATGATAGAAGCAAAGGACTGTTGCTCTGGTCCAAGGGAGCTTCTACAATAGTTATATTTTGATTTTCAATATTTTATTTCATTCATTTAATAACGTCGGAGTGTGCATAGTGGCACAATGACATATGTTTTTTTTCTGTTCGTCTAAGTTTTTCTTATGTGAAGAAATTATTACTCAGTCGCCCAAGGTCGAAAGAGTCACCCTTACATTAAATGAAGTCATTAAACATGAAAGAGACCCTCATTGTGGTTGGAGGGGGGAAAATTTGAACTGTATCACAACCCACGTACCACCTGCATCCTGTCTAGTCAAACCCTTTATGGTAGCTATAGTAACCTGTCGGAACTTTCCATCAAGCCATAAAAGCACAATACGCATGGATTCCATTGATATCCCTGCTGAAATTATCAACCGTTAAAACGGTAAGCCCCTCAAGTCGACCACAACCTTGTCATTCCGTTCATTAATGCCAATATCACCTTAGGGATTTTACCACATTATCAGTCACGTCAAATGCCAGATCTCGAGAGTGTGTTGTTGGCCTAATGATGAGTGTCTTTATGAGTAATTATAGATCTCTCCAATTATCCCATTTATAAGATCTCGCGATCCCATGGGAAAGACTTACTTTTTATCTCAACTATCTTTGTTTTGCGCTATCTGCACCCGAGCCTCATCTGTGAAATCCTCCACTCCCCAGTCATGACCCCGACCCCAACTCAACTAGTCTAATTTTCCAGCGATCTAGAGCCACCATGCCAAGAATAGAAAGAGGTCGAAGTTTGACTCTGAAAGAAGCAATTCCAGACGAACCGTGTGATCCTCAAGTCGAGGTCATGGGGGATGTCAAAGGAAAGGCTGAGCATGTAAAAATCCTCGAACTTGACCTGACAGACCAAGTATTGTTTCCTTAGATGAATATTAGTGTGTTCTGGGACTTGGCTCCAAATGAAATGGGAGGTATGTAATTTTTCCCAAAGTTGAACTTCATCAACCTATTTAATTCACCATTATGCACCTCAGGGATCTACCATTTTTCAGGACCACTGGTGAGGTTGCACAGTGCACCAAGTTTTTGATCTGTTGGGTACACAATAGGAGCTTATGGCTCAATAAAAGATATCCAATTCATATAGAGGAAATCCATCAACTCACCGGATTGTCCCTTGAAGGTGAGGATGTATCTAAAGGATTCCAAGGCCCATGTAAGCATGGGAAAAAAATGGTGAAGTCATCCTATATGAGAAATTCCATACCCAGATAGGTGAATGCACAACCAAAATTGAGCCAATTCTACCAGAGACAGTTCGAACATCCTGTTATGTGATCGCTAGTAAGGTTATGTTATCATACTATAAGGGTGAATTCACTTTAGATGCTCTCTCTATAGAAAAATTATGTGCAAGCGGAGCAATGTTTAACTGGTGCAACTACTTGTTAGAGGAGCTCCTCATTGCTTTCGAGGAAGCTCAAAAGAAAGGAGGAACCTTCACCTATGGCTATTTGCTCATTGCATTTGCAATGTGGAAATGGTGGTCACCTATAGGAAGGCAGTTGGCACCTGCAAATAAGGGGAGCCTAGAAAAAATGTTCGAACCTTGGCATTCATGGTAGGACTCAGAGAACATGGAGTTCAACAACGTAACATTCCTGAAGTGGTAGAAATAGCTCATATATACAACTCAGTGGTTGTGCATACCACAAGAGTTGTTAAATTTGAACACAAGGAACATAACATTTGCACTAAATCACCACTACACTTTTGTCTGGACGAGGCATGTGAAGCCTAAGGACTTCAACACGAGGTCGCTACCCTTCTATCTTGATGAAGAAGCATTTGAAAAAGAATTCATGTCATGGAATGACATTAAGCACAACCCTCGCAAGTTAGGTATGCACTACCACTTTCCAACGAAGCTTCTGAAGAAAAAGGGGCAGGAAGGAGAAGCAAGGATGAGTTTCGGCATAGCAGAGAAGAAGCAGAAGGCTTAAATGCTAAGATTTTCAGAAGAAGAAGAGGATTAGCAACCCCTAGAACAAAAGAAGAGAACATTGCCAATGTTTCTGCAACTCCCAAAATGGGCCTTCCTAATAGGTAGGGATGTCAATGAGATGCTCGTTGCTGCATTTATAGGAGATGTCTCAGTAAAGAAACCCTGAATAGGTGTTTCCTCCGTAAAAGTTATAAATCCACAACCAATATCCATGAATATACCTCGAACCAAGGCTGTCACTCGTGCTTCCCAAACTATGATTAACATCACCGATGAACCTAATCGATACACAACTGCATACACGACCTTCATTATCGAGCATTCCCAATCTCCACCAAAAGACACCATTGTTCCCTCCCAACCCACTTCACCCGAACCAATGCAATTAGATATCCCTAAACCATCTGAGAATGTGGAAGAACCACCTACCTTGACTACTTCATCCTTGAGCCAGCCAGTTTCTCCGAGTATACTCGTTCCAGCCACTCTGACTTTCAAAAAATGTCCACAACCAAAAGTCCCACTAATGACTTCAATACCGCAAGTTTCAGTCACCCAGATCCCTCTCTCAACAATTAGTGTTGATATTCCAATTATCAGAAGTGAGACTCTGGAATTTTCACTACCTACAGAGATAGGAACACAACTAGTTCAAATAGAACCACAAACACCACCAGGACATAGAACATCATCATTGAAAGAAAAGTTGTATCCATTACTCCATAATCCATAGTAGTGCGCAAAGCTACTACAACTTTTCTTGGAAAAGAGAGAGGTTCTCCCTCTACTTCCAATAGCTATGAAGACCAGACTTGCACAACAATTGCAAGGTCCATCTCTAGAAGAATAAGAAGTGGAGACACCCTCAAAAAATCCATGGCTAGCAAACTTCCACTTCAAGCTAGACTACCCCTGGACGCCACTCTTACATTTGGCGAGTTCACTCATTTTCCAATGCCAAAACTAGTAGGCCTCATCAAAGCTTCTACTGACCAAATAGAGAATAGGATCCAATAGGAAGAAAGGGAAGTTGACTTCTAGAAGAAATAAGGACTCTTGGTGCAAACAAGAAGAATGCAGGAGGAGAAATTGAAGATTCAAGCAGAGAAGAAAGTCGAAAAATTAAAGGAAAGACTAAAAAAGGCCTAGACAACCTTCAGAAAGACAACGCCTCAGTTATGAGAAACCAACACAATATATGAGCCAGCCGAGCAGATTGAATTCGTTCAAGTAGCCTGGACTAAGCTGCAAGAATGAGTTGAAAATATCGAAGTTATGTTGCACGAAAGAAAATTTGAATTTGAATTACAATCCCACAAGCTCAAGGAACAATTGGAAAAGGTTGTTTTGGAAGGAAACACTACCTGAATAACACTGCATAAAAAGTTTGTGGAGTGCACTACAATTTTCAAAGAGATCATAGATTGGATGGGAGTCATCTCACGGCGTAACCTGACACTGGCGTACTTGCGCTCAAATATCCAATCCGTCAATGAGGAAACAACCAAAGCCTTAGATCCACTAGAACAATAGGCAAATTTTGATGAAATTCAACAAGTATATAATGGCCTAAATACATTGTTTGAAGCTCAGACAGTGGCAAACAAATAACTCTGAGAGTTTCGACAAGTCATCCAAGCCGCTTACCTACAGATGCATCAAGTGGAGGCTATCGTCGACTTAGAATGGAATTCCCTTGTTGCATCCAAACCAGAAGAGTCCACCATAGGAATAACCCAACATTTTGTTGTTGAAGCTTCAGTGATTTCTAAGAAGTGGCAGGACAAAGTTGAGAACTTCCAAGAAGTCAGGAAGAAATCTCTGGAACTGGTACCTGAATTGGGACCTTCGTTTGAAGGAGCTAAATAATAAACATTGCAAGATGGAAGTGGAAGCAACCTGGAAGAAGAAGGAAAGGATAAACAACAAGACAACCCAGAGACCACGGAAGAGCTAAAGACTTGATTCTAGATGAGTCAAGGATTGTGGTCGGAGCCTATTGGGCCCTTTGTTTTGATAAATAGAAGTTGTGTAAGATATTTAATAACTTTTTTTTGATAAAAAAAAATTGCGCAAGCCATTTTGGAATCAAACAACCAACTAAAGGAAGGGACAAAAAGTAGATAAAAGGGAATGCGCAAGAATAAACAATTAGAATAGAAAAAAAGTTGGAGGGACAACGCAACACCAGTTTTGGGAGAAAGAGGTTGCAACCGAATCAAGAAGAAGAGAGAAATCTCGGGTTCTCAACCAGCAAGCCTGCATCATATTATACATATATGGGATCAGTATGATTGTAAAGGGTTGTTAGGTGTGTTGTTGTTGCTAGTGTTATTGTTGTTATCATTCATGTTGTTAGTTTAGCTAAGTCCCAAGATCTAGGTTCGAAACCGGACTGATAATGTAATAGAGTTGTGTAGTATTGTAGTGTTGGAAAAGAGCAAGGAACTAAAACAAACTTGTCTCACAGTAGTACATAAGAATTTGCTATCATCTTTGGCATGACAAATTGTATATGTAACTCAAGTTGATCTTGTATTTTGATAAGAAAACCTGTTATATAATAATACAGTGGGAGACCAAAATTTTCTTGAAAATAACTTGTGTACTTAGTATTGAATGTTATATTGTGTTATATTTTATGTATGATATGCTTAAATGGTTATAGATTACATGTGAATGACATCACAACTCTATTTTTCCCATTCTCGGTTAGGTAAAGATCAGGACTGCAACAGCTTTAAGCTATCTTGCGCATGTACGATATGAATTTGATGTTTCATAGATTTGTTTGAGTATTATCCTTACCCTTCCCTATCCTATTCGTCTCGGTTGTGCTTAGGGTGAGACTTCTTTCCTCCTGGGAAGATGAAAATTATAGCGCACCAGACTACATCGGTACCTTTTTTTGGTAACTTGAAAAGGACCCTAGTCTAATCACTTATGTTCCAACAATACCCCTTGACTTAGACTTTCTATTGGATAATTTTCCTTTATCTCTATCAATCGGTCGACCTCTCACCACTAAAGCATCTTTGGTCGATCCTTACATGTTCTTTCTTCTCATTTCTTCTGATAGTAGAGATGCAACCATGTCTTCTAGTGCCAATGTGGTTGTTTTAATCTCTATAGCCACAACTAATATTTCCCAAGAGTCTGGAAAAGAACATAATCGGCTAATACATTTCTCTTCCTTAGTGATTTTAATATCCACGAAAGATAACTAGATTATAATGGTATTAAACAAATTTAAATGCTTAGTCACCAAACTCCTATCACTCATCCTCGGAAGATACAATTTATTTATGAGAAACAACTTATTTTCCAATGATTTAGACTAGTACAATCTCGCCAACTTGTCCCACAATTTCTTGGCCGAATCTTCACCTGAGACATTCAACAGTACTGAATCTGCAAGACAAATTTGAATCTTACTCCTTGCTCTTCTCTCGAGTTTCTCCCATTCTTTTGTCAGCATGGTACTTGGACAAAATGTTGTTCATTGTTCTCGATCTACAAGGAGATCTTCAATTTTAAGCTTCCAAAGCTCAAAATTTTGTCCATTGAATTTTTCGATCTCTATTCTCGAGCTGCTCACCATTCTTTAACAAAATTCTTTAATTATTTCTAACTTATGACACTCACTGAACCTAGGGTTTAGCTCAGATCCAAGGTTGTTAAGCCAAGATTTGATACCACATGTTAGGAATTGAGACACAATTCCATGCTAAACCTAGCAGAAGAGAGGAATAAATATTTATCTTAAACAAGAAAGTAAATGACAAAACAAACACACAATATACAGAGATTTTACCCTCGAAACCCAAATCGAGAAAGACAACATTCCTTGAGAGTTCTTCTCTCTTTTTGTCTTATTCATTTAGAATAAAAGGTTACATGTATAACCTTGGTCCACACCTAATACACAATCGACATCATACCCTCTTTCTTTCACAAGAACAACCGTGTAGCCAATTCAGCTTACATATACATGACCATCAACGTCTATGATTTCATCTAAATATTACATCATTCAATATTATCTTTTACAACATCCCAACACACCTTCTTGATTGGATTTATAGTATGAAAATACCTAAATAAAAGGTGCCTAAAAATGGTTATAGATCCACACATATCATTGGATACATATCCTGTGAATCTTGGGATTTTGTTATAGTCGACTACCATTTGACCTTCATTCAGTCTTCAGTCGGTTTCCACATACCCTACTGTCGATCTGTTTTCGGTTGACCTCTTCAAATTTACCTGGTTGAACCACCTCGACCTTCAACTTGTCGTTGATGTCTTTGAATTCGTCTCTGTCTTTACTTGGTCAAACCACCTCGACCTTCGACTTGTTGTCGATTCCTTCAACTTTGTCTTTACCTGGTTGAAACACCTCTAACTTTGACTTCGACTATTGGTCAATCCACCTCGATTATACTTTCACTGCAAAGAATATAACAACCCATCATATTCAAATGAGTGAGCCAAGTCACTTGGTTTAAATGTCTTCTTTCTGATAAATTTTTCATTCCACCTTGATCTTTGTTGTTGAAAGATGGTAGTATGTTGAATTGCATCTTGTCAGATCTCATCCAATTCATTGAGTTGGGTCAACCTCTGTTGTTTTGCTTCTGAAATATCCATCCCAAGTTTTGTTTTTGTTCTGAAAGTATTGATTTGGAATTCAATAGGCAGTAAAACTTTCTTTCCATACACAATATCATATGGTGTGTATCTAATAGTGTTCCTCCATGTGGTTCGGTAAGCCCAAAGTGCCTAAAAAATCCTATCTGCCCAATCTCAGTGATGTGATTGAACAATTTTGGTCAAGATAACTTCAAGTACTTTGTTTGTGGACTCCACTTTCCCATTGGCTTGTGGATGGTAACAGGACGACTTTCGATGCTTGATCTTGTATTACTCTATGATACTCTGAACACGTTTTGACGTAAATTGAATGCCTGGATCTGTTACAATTTATCTTAGGACACCAAAACGAGTAAATATGTCCTCAAATAAAAAAATCCACAACAGATTGTTAATTAGCATGCAAAATAGGTTTAGCTTCTACCCATTTAGTGACATAATCAGTACATACCAAAATATACCTTTTCTTTCTAGACATTGGAAAAATAGGCCCTACAAAATATAAAGCCCATTTTTCAAAGGTTCTATGAGTATCTAAGGTTGTAGAGGCATTTTGTTTACATGCACCAATATAGAAACCCACTAGCAACTTTCACAGCTTCTAACATATTTCTTGGAATCTCTAAAAAGAGTGGGCCAATAATACCCTAGACGAAGGAATTTATATGCAGTTCGTTTATCAACAAAATGGCCTCCAAATGGTTCATTGTGGCATTCCTTCAATATGTAAAATATTTCATCCTCTCATACACACCTCTGAATGATAATATCAAGTTCAGTACGAAAGAGTTATCCACCAATCTATGAATAAGTGGCACTAAATTTGATAATATTTTGTTTTTCTATTGTAGAAAGATGTTGTGGAAACTTTCCTATAACTAGATAGTTAGCAATATCTAAAAACCAAGGATTTTTAGTAGATATCACAAAACAATGTTCATCGGGAAAATCATCATTAACAGGAATTAATTCACCTTCATTGTGAATCTTATCAAGGAAATAAGCGACTACATTTTCCTTACCAGATCTATCTAGTATAGTGATATTAAATTCTTGTAATAAAAGAATCCACCTAGTAATCCTTCCATTAGTAATGGTTTAATGATCAGTGTGGATGAAGACTTCATATCATGTAATGTAGTACATAAATTTATTGATCGCATGAACTATTGCAAGGAACTCTTTTTCAGTAATTGTATAGTTCAGTTCAGGGGGTGTCCAGGTTTTACTCACAAAATAGATGGCATAAGATAATTGATTTTATTTTTGACCTAGCACTGCTCCTAAAATTGTGCCAAAGGCGTCTATAGATATGTGAAATGGAAGGGACCAATTTGGTGCTCTTAAAATAGGGGTTATAGAAATTTTTTCTTTCAAAGTTTCAAAAGAAATTTGACATGAAATGTTCCAAAAAAATTCATTATATTTAGTAAAAAGTTTGAATATTGGGGATGCAATTTTTGTGAAATTTTCAATGAATTGTCTATAGTAGCCAACATGACCTAGGAAACTTCTGACAACATTTTGATTTTTGGGTACTGGAAGATTGGAAATGACTTCTATACTTTTTGAATCCACTTTTATACCTGCAAAAGACACATGGTGACCCAAAACAATTCCTTCAGTTAGTAATATGTAACATTTCTCATGTCTTAATGAAAAATTAGTTTCCTCACATCTAATTAAAATGTTTTCCAAATTTTATAATGCTTCTTCGAAAGTATTTCCATAAACAGTGAAATCATCCATATATACTTCTACAAAATCATAGATAAGGTCAAAAAAGATACCTACTACAACATGTTGAAATGTTGCAGGTGCATTACACAAACCAAAAGTAAGTACTTTGTAGGCATACGTTCCTGAAGGACATGTGAATGTCATTTTATCTTGATCCTCTGGAGCTATTTGTATTTGGTTATAACCACTAAATCCATCGAAAAAGGAAAAGTTTGTTTTACCTGCTAATGTATCTAAGACCTGATCTATAAAATGTAGAGGAAAGTGATCTTTTGATGTTTCTTTATTCAATTCCCTATAATCTACACAAACCTGCCATTTTCTGTTTTTTTAGGAACTATATCTAGTGGAGATACTCATTGGCTATTAGAAATTGGATATATAAAATTGACATTGAGTAATTTGTGCAACTCATCTTTCACAATTTATTTCAAGACTGGATTCATTCATCGTTGACGTTGCCTGGAAGGCTTGAATTATCCTCTATGTAAATATGATGAATACATGTATTAGGGTGGATTCCATGCATGTCAGTATATTCCCATGCAAATTCTCCAAAAACAATTTGTAGTGTCTTGACTAATTACTCTTTTTGAATTTCCTCAAGTTTAGAATTGATATTTAAGGTTTTTCCTTGAAATATTTCAATAGCTTCATTACTTGACCTTGATGTGGATGCACTAGAATACATTGATTTGGAGATTGTTGATAAGGTATCCATAATACAAATTTATTGAAAATCCTAATCCAAAATATATTATGATCAAAATATTTCCCCCATGATAGTGAGTAAAATCATAATTATTAATGAAATTAATGATTTGATTTTCCTAAATATCATTTTTGAAATTCATAATTTGATCAATAGTTAAAATAGGTTGCACTATATCCTAATTATCATTTGTTTCTTGAAAGCATTGTGTAAATTTATATTCAGTTAAAGCTTTAGCAGGTGGATATAAATTAAATTTCTTTATTGAATCCCCATGCGCAATTGTCATATCCTCTGATTGACAATTGATGAATGCATCAGTTGTAGCTAACCAAGGTCTTCCTAAGATTAATGGGTGTCCCCCTAAGTTATATTTCGGTTGTAAAACCATGAAATCTATAGGGTACTCTCGGGAATCCAAGGAGACTATTATATATTTTAATACACCTTCTGGTTTTGTTGTTGATCTATCTACTAATTGCAAAACTATGGGTGTATTACAGAGATTATACAATTGTAATTTATCCATGGTATATTTAGTCAATACATTGATTGTTGTTCCTAAATCTATTAATGTGTTTTCTATTGAAACATTATTCATGTGTATTTTTACAATGGGACTATTAGGATCTTCATATTTTTACATATAAATTCTACTTGACATAAGATCTACTAATTTACCCATTACTTGCACTGTTTGTGGGTCCTCTTTCCTTCCTATTTTCTTGATACATAATTCCTTTATTGTATTTGCATAAATTGGAATGTCTTTAATTTTCTACATTAATGGAATTTTCATACAAACATTCTTTAACTCATCTAATAAAACATATCTTGTTTTAGTGATTTTCTTTTCTAATGTTAACCTCTCTGGGAAAGGTGGAGAAATAGATTGTTGATTTTGATTTATAGTACATGAAGAAGTTTGATTCATTGGATTAGTACTAATATTGTTGTCTATTTGGTTAGGAGTTTCCTCCTCTATATGTTCTTCAACAATAATAGGTGCATTTTGATGCAATACTTTTCCTGATCTAAGATGAATATCATTTACACCAAGAGAAGTAATCATATAAGTGGGAAATTTTTGTAGCTCAACATTGTAAGAAGGTTGTGCTACTATATTAATGGGATTAGCAGTGGGTTGTGAAGGTAGTTAGGTTGGTTTTGGAGGTTGGGTTGATGGTAATATAAGTTGTTTTGGTTGTGAAATTTGTGGTTGTGGTGACTAATTGAAATATGGTTGTGGGGGATAATGGTTTTGTATAGGGTATTAGGTGTATTGTTGTTGCATAGGATAAGTTTGGGTAGGCATGGTTCCATCAGCAGATCTTGATATGGATTTTATGAGCAGAATGAAATGAATACGGATTATTATCAAAAGATGCTTAACACATAATAACAGATATACAATAAAATTGGTTTCTATTCAATAAGGAAATAAGTTGAAACTGTAAAATGCAGCGGAAAAAAATCTTGCTATAATGGTGGCATATTACATTACAATGAGGCTCTCAAGGCATTTTTACAATAAACAAGAATGTCAAAAACCCTAGACATCCAAAAACCTAACCCTAGGATATGAAGCGCCAAAAGTCATGTGGGCCCTGTTTGGGTAGGTTAGTACATCAACTTCCTGGGGTCGTAACTTTTGCATGCGATCTCTGTTTTAGGCGCACAATATCCTGTTGGAAATATCTATCCAAGGAATACACATGGTGCCTGTGGCGAGCCCTAAAAACGTTGTTTAGGGCCTCAAAACGACCCTGGAATTCAGGGACCTGAAAACTAGGAAAAAACTGTCGAACTAGAAAACTACCAAAATGAGCCAGTTGGAATAGGTGGGAGGCCACCGAAATCCATATGGATCAATCCTCCCCCATTAGGAAGAAATGGTCTCCATTGCATTGATTTCCCCCATTAGATGAAGAAATTTTTGATGAATTTGGCCCCATGTGAGCCAATTGCTTTGGTGCAGGAGCTTCCCTGCTTTAACAACTTGATAAAGATGGATCCTTTGATGGTGAGTTCCCTTGACCTGTTTGTACAAAATATGATCACTGGATGCATGTTGTATGAATTCAGGGTTGATCTATGTTGGTGTCATCTATTCTGTTATCTCTGAGGTGTCCAATAATGGTGGGAAACAAGGTCGAAGGAGATCCACGTTGAACACTGGGTGTAGGCCAAGGAAAGGAGGAATGTTGAGCTCAAAAGCATTATCAACCACAGCCTTGGTTATGGTGTACAACCCATAAAGGAGTGGGAGAAGCTTCCAATTGGGTCCGGTAAGGAATTCTTTCTGCAAATGCAACCAAAATTTGTCGCTCATCTGAAACTTATGTGGCACCCGATGTTGATCATGGCGCTTCTTGTACTTGTCATTGGGAATCTATAGGATATCCTGAACCTATTGGCATATGTGTTGGATCAAATCAATTAATTGGGTGGCTTTTTCATCTTTATTTGGAGTAGGAGATGATTTGGTCGAGGTGACCACAAGGGGTAGTGCAACATCTATGGGACCCAATGGCTGGAATCCCAACCCCACCTAAAAGGGGTTGTGGCCAGTTGAGCTATGCAGGGCTCGATTGTAGCTATGATGGACATAGGGAAGACTCTCATCCCATGTGTGAGGGTTCTTGTAATTATACATGTGTAGGATATGCACGATCATTCGATTTATGACCTCGGTTTGGCCATCTGTGTGGGGGTGTAAGGTCATGGATTTGTTGAGCTTGGTGTCCAACAATGAACAAAGGCTTGACCAGAATGTGTTGAGAAATAAACTATCCTGATCTGAGACATTGGTTTGTGGGATTCCAAAATGTTCCCAGACTCGTTCAAAGAATATATTGGTAGTGGCCTCTACTGTGATGCTCTTCTTGCAGGCAGCCAGAATCACCATCTTAGAAAAGCAATCAACAAACACAAAAACACAGTCATTTCCCTACTTGGTGGATGGGAGGACCAACATGTAGTTCATGGATATGGATTCCCACGGCCTATCAAGAATAGGAAGAGGGGTGTATAGGCCATGTTTCTTAGTGGTTAGTTTGGCAATAGCGCAGACAGTGAAAGACCTAATATACTTGCTGACCTCATGTCGAAGTTTCGGCCAATAGAAATGTTTCTACAACATTTCCATTGTCTTTTCAATGCTGAAGTGTTCTGACACCCAATTGTAGTGGGCTTCCCAAATTAGCTTCTTCCGCTCGCTTGATGGAACATAGATATGGCCCAAACGAGACAACAACCCATCCTGAAAATGGAAATTAGCGACAACTGTGTTTTCACCGAACATTTGGTAGGTCATGGCGAAGTCTGGGTCTGTCTCATATAGATGGAGCCATCCATAGGTCTCATGGCCGCAATATTCTAGCACCATGGTGAGTGCTGCAACTGGCGTTCTACTGAGGCAATCAACGACATGGTTGGTGCTTCATGTTTTATACTTGATGTTGAGGTGGAATTGTTGCAAGTATGTGGACCACTTATGATGGTGACCATTATGCAATTTTCCTCTTATCTGCAGGAATTGTAGTGGCTTATGATCAGTGTGGATGACTTTCTCCTTCCCAAGAATGTAATGTCTCCATTGGCAACATGCTTTCACAATCGACTACATTTATTTTTTGCAAGTAGGGTACTTATGACAAAATCTGATAGTGTCTCACTATGATAGGCTACGGGGTGGCTGTGCTGAGTGAGAATGATGCCCACAACATAGTTTGAAGCATTTGTCTTGATCTCAAAGGGTTGATGTAGGTCCGGTAGTGAAAGTATTTGGGTTGAGCACAAGCACTGCTTCAAATCATAGAATGCTTGTTGTTGGGAACAGACCCACACAAAATTCACCTTACCACCACTCCTGGTTACCTGGCTTAGGGCCCATGAAATATGGGAGAATCCCAACACAAACCTATGGTAGAAATTGGCAAGGCCGAAGAAGATTCGAAGCTCAGTGAGTGTGGTTGGGGTTAGCCAGTCACAAAATACTTGGATCTTGGATGGATCCACATGTACGCCATGTTGATCAACTATGTATCCCAGGTAATGGACCATGTCCATGTCGAAGGAACATTTTTCCAAGTTGGTGTATTGCTTGTGTTGTCGCAGGGTGTGCAAAACCTGCTAAATATGCTGCAAGTGTTATGCCCAAGTCTTGTTGTAAATGAGAATGTCATCCAGATACACCACTACAAAAGTATTGGTGAATGGTCACAGGATATTGTCCATCATCCTCATGAAAGTGGTTGGAGCATTTTTCAAGCCAAAGGGCATGACCAACCATTCGAAAATACCTTCCTTTGAATTGATGATGGTCTTCCATACATCTGTATGTTCTATCGGGACCTGGTGGTAGCCAGACTTCAAATCAATCTTACTGAAGTATTTGACCCCTGTGAGTTGATCAAGGAGGTCTTCGATTTGGGGAATCAGGTACCGGTTTACAATTGTGATTTTATTCAAGGCCTGGTGATCAATGCAGAGTCACCAAGTTCCATGTTTCTTTTGTACCAACACGATTGGGCTCCCGCAAGGTGATGAGCCGGGAAGAATGTGCCCCTTGTGGAGTAGTTCTTGGATCTATCTCTTGATATCCTCATTCTCTAACTAAGAGTGGTGGTAGACTGGCCCATTGTGTAGCGGTGTATTGAGGGTCAGATCGATGGGGTGCTTGACCTGAAAGTGCATAGGTACCCCAGTAGGTGAGGATAATATATCTGAGTATGCTTCCATGACCTTATCCACTTGTTTATGTTGTGTGGAGAGGTCGACCGTGGAGACCTTTGATGTGGCTACGATATTTCGCTCATTCTGAGAGCGAATCACAAAGAAGACAAAATTCTTCGTTTGAGAAATGACCTTCTTGCATTTCTTGGCAGATATCAAGGAAAAAAAACTAGGTGGGACTACCTCCGGTATCCTATACAATTTCTTGTTCAAAGTAATAATAACACTGCGAGGCCTAAAATCATATACAACATGGCGTTTCCATAAATATGGTTGGCCCAAAATAAAATTACAAACTTTGAGAGGGGAAACATCACACAATACCTTGTCTTTGAAGGGCTTGATGTCGTATGACATGCGACATTGTTGGTTGACGCAGATGTCGCTTCCTTGGCAGAGCCATCCGATGGTGTAAGGTTGTTGGTGTGTCACTATCAGCGGGGTGAGTCTCTTAAAAACCTCTGCTGAGATGAGGTTCTTCTGGCTATCGCCATCAATTATGAAGTGTAGCGGGGTACCCTTCACCCACATCTGTGAATGAAAAAATCATTCTCCTTCATCTGGCTCGTCTAGTTCATCGATATGGAGCTTGGTGGTAGCAACAGTAGCACTGGGTTCTGCATCAATGATCTGTCTCCCCCTTTCTGGTTCTGAATCAGAGTCAAAACCCGAATCTGATTCAAAGGCTTTCACCTCAGCCACCAACGACTACTTTGAGTGACAATCAACAGTTTTATGCTAGTGGCTCTTATGGAAGTCGCACCACCTCCCGGTATCTTTCTTTGTCTTTCCAGTGTCCTTCTTTTCTTACGTCTTAGACTGGTTGTCCTAAGGTGGTATCTCTTTTCTATGGGTTGGGGCTTCCCTTTCTTGGCTTTTGCTGTGATGGTGTTATAACCCTAAATTTCACCATACATGCATACCTGGCATTTGGCCCTCTTACTTGCTATTTTTTCCAAGCCATCACTAAGAAGCGCTTCTTAAAAACCATATTTTTGAAGATGTACGCGCTCTACACCACTACTGCCCACATACACACGCTTGTTGCACCACTAAAGCTCGCGTACGTACGCTAGTTTCACCATTACAGCCTGCTTATACCCACAAATGTTGCAAATATTAAAAAGTTGCAAGGAATTCATTGAGATTACGGGCTATTGGGTAGTTTTCCAACTGTCCCACTGCCTATAACCCATCACCCAACTGAATAACCATCATTTTTTCATATAAAAGGAGGTGTTGGGGTCTCATTCCTATGAGAAGCATAATAAAAGTGAAACTCTGCCCGTTTCACATCCCTTCCTTGCCCTAATAATTTGCAGCCACCTTGTGAGTTTTGAGCCGGAATTGTCCATTCTTTCTTTTTTTTTCCATTATAATCCTATGCCATTTCCCTAGAGAGAAGTGTGAGAGGAGAAAGATAAGTGGAAGCGTAGTTGGAGATTAGTGAAGAGGAACCCGGACCAGGTTCGAGGAGTAGTCATTGATCTCATTGTAAGTAAACTTTGTGATATTAATAAAAGGAATATTTTTTATGCCCCGCAATATGATGTGTTCAATATTTATGTTTGATTTATTTTTTATACTGACATATAACCCACTAATTCATATATGAGATACATGTTCGTATTTTCTTGTTTGTCTTTTTGTGAATGCAGGTTATCCTTGGGAGGAGAGTTGTAGTCGAAGAGCAATTGAACACGAAAGGATCGACACCGGACACAGAGTTTAAGGTAGAGTTACTAGATCTTTTTAATTTGTATTTCTTGTATGAATGTGGGGTATATTCGGGGTAGTCTAAAGAGTAGGAGACTTTTAGATGATTAGATCTGCCTACATGTTGAACCCTAGTGTATTCCATAGGGGGGTTTTCCCACTATAGCAGAAGTGGCGACCATACTAGGGAAACCTCTAGGGTTTTATGGGATAGTTTATGGGTGTTTTATTTGGTTTGATTACCTTTTTTGAGTTTCTATAAGTTGTTGAGTCTTTAAGGGATTCTGGTCTACCATACCAGTACTCCTTGCCTTTTCATCATGACTGTTAGTTTTCTTTTTTGAGAATTTGTAGAGGTGTACGCAGCCTATAGTGGGTCTGCACACATACATACATGTCCTACCTTTAGATAGCCCGCATACATATGCAAGCTGCTTAAGTGTCAACAGCGTGCATGTGTCAAGAAATGTTTTCCTTAAGAAGGGGCAGTCAACCTCTTCCCTGATTGAAGTCTAACTTCTCAGGGCTTTCTTGATTTAGTATTGGTCTCTGTTGTTACAGTCTTTAGCCTGGGTTTGACGTTAATTTGGTTATCTTTTAAAATATTGCTTGTGTTTTCTTTGAAAGGGTTTTAGACAAGTTTGTGAGTCTTTTCTAATTAGCTTGTTTAGTATCGTCAGTGACTCCCTACGATCCGCAGTAGGCCAGAAGTCAGTTTTTGGTCTTGTCTTGTCTTCACTTTTTCCCCTTTTGATTGCTTTAAAGAAAAAGAAAAAGAATTTATTTCAAGTTTCTTGTTTGAAGCATATAAACAAAAACAAAAATAAATTACCATAGTTTTGTGTTTTCTTCGCATCTTGAAAGCATTTCAAAAGAAAATAAGAAAGATAATCCTTCTTTGCTAGTGTTCTTATAAGTTTCATTTTTCGCAAGAGTCTTAACAACATCAATTGCACTACCAAACCTTTTGAGTAAATCAAGCGTTAAAAAGAATGCATAATCTAAAATTAACTAGACCCTTTTATGTTTGTAGGGTCAACCAACTAGTTTAGGGTTAGGGCCTTGAATTAGGCTGGAGAGGAAACTCTTCAAGGCAGTTAAATCAAACATTGGAGTCAGTGTTAAGGAGTGTAAAAATTCCAGTAAATGTGAAAGTTATCTGGGACCCCCCTCTAACATAGGGGCTAAACAGGAGGTCATGTGCAAAAAGGTAGCAGAGATAACCCCTCCAAAGTTGGACCAAGCATAGTGGGGAACGCATATTGAGGACTTGTCATGGGATATTGTCGGTTGCATTTGCCTATGGAGCCTCATGGACCCCGAATCCATTTGGGATCCTTAGTTGTCTTCCTGATCACTTGCTCTCGATACCCTTGGTAGGTTTCGGGCTTGTCACCCGGCTCATTACGGTCCACCCAACTGTCGATTGTACCCGTCTAGTGATTGTTCACGTGTTGGCAAATTAGTTGCCTTTATTTTAGGGACTTACACAAGTGAATGTGGGGGTATACTGCACTACCTAGGGCAGACATCGGGTCACACTTTGCAAAGTATACCCGGAGGGTGCTTCCGTGTTGGAGTTGCACTTGCACCGGTAAGTTTCTCTAGTGTTGGCTGGCGTAACTGTCCTTCCAACTAGATAGTGGTCTACTTGATTTTCCTTTAGGAAATTTTAGTGTGTGCTCTATGATCCCTAGTTTTCCATAGTGAAATAGTCATTCATTGCTTTGGGTCTCTGAACTAAGGTGGTAGACTTCCCACTCCATTGGTCGTGAGGACTTTTTGGTCTTCCGCTTAGAAACGTGGAGCCGCCTCTTTATAGGTGTTGTTTTGATAACACTAGTTTGTCGGAGTTAGTGTGTGATACTTTTACAGACTTGAACGATCCCGCAAGCGGATAACCTATGCATAATATCTTCATGGATAAATTTCTCGATGATACCAACCAAGGAACCCCTTCACAAGGGGATTCTTGTGCTTTTTCTTTCTTCAGAAATGTTGGTGTCCCTTTGATGGCCACTTTGTACATTCCTAGGTTGAATGTGGGACTACCGGTTTGGTTGGGTATCGTTCTAAATGTCGTGAATGATCTTGACACTTCTCATTTAAGAAATTTATGTCATGGGCATCATGTTGATGTTCCTTCGTCAGCAAAGTCTTCTCCTCCTCCTTCTCCCGCCTCTAGTGAAAGTACAGTAACTAGTAACTGGAAGTCTAAACGAAATAGAAAGAGGAAGAATAGGAAGAAAAAATCACCAACCTTTGCAATTCATGTTGGAGATAGGTCATCGAACTCTGCAAGTCATGTTGAATACTAGCACCCAGCCTCTACAAGTCATGTTGGGGGAAAGCACCCACCCTCTACAGGTCATGCTGGGGGGGAAAGTCCAGTCACTTCTAGTCATACTGGAAATAGGTCTGTAGTCGTTGCTAGTCATGTTGGGGGAATTCATTCTGTTAAGAAACCTAGATGGATAGGACATAAGCCTAAGTTCCCTTGTAAGCTTTGCAAGGGAGATCAACTTACTCATTTGTGCCCTATCATTCTAGAGGTACAAATATTGTGGTCCCTGTATGCAAGCTCTTCTGATTCTGAGTCTTCTGAGGTTTCCTCACAGTATATTCAGCCAATGGTTGAGAAAGTTGTCATGTCGATGTAGTCTTCGGTTGATCCCACTCCTATTTTGGGGGGTGATGTGCCTGTAGACCATGTAGTCTCCTAGCCTATTCAGCCATTGGTTGATTAAGTGGTCATGCTGATGTAGTCGTCAGATAATCTCACTCCTCGTTTGGGGGGTGAGGTGCCTTTAGACCATGTAGTCTCACAGCCTATTCAACCATTGGTTGAGAAAGTGGTCATTCCAATGCAGTCGTCGGCTGATCCCACTCCTCTTTTGGGGAGTGAGGTTCCTTTAAACCATGTAGTCTCGCAACCTATTCAACCATTGGTTGAGAAAGTGGTCACACCGATGAAATCTTTGGATGATCCCACTCTTCTCTTGGAGAGTGTCGAGTCTACCAAAGTAGTCAAGCCGATGCAATATTTGGATGATCCCACTCTTCTCTTGTGGAGCGATGTGTCTACCGACTATATTTTTAGCATTTTCAATTTAGTACTTTCAGAACAAGAGGGCATTCCGCTCACTTTGAGCAAACCCCCTCCAAGCCCTAGGATGGTTTCCTTTGATTGGAATGACCTTGTTGAGCCTCATCTTCCTTCTTATACACCTTTTCAAATAAGGTTTGAATTTAATTCAACAAACATTTATTGATGTATTGTGGATGAAGGAGCCTCTGCAGGTATTTTATCCTCCTCAATTTGGAAAGTCTTGGGATTTCCCGAGCTTGTGTATGCTTCGCATGAGCTGTTGGATTTTGACAGATGTCCTAGTGAATATTTGGGAGTTCTTCCTCAGTTTCCTATTTCATTACGTGGGAATATTGTCCTTGTCGATGTTATAGTGGTGCAAGGCCCGTTAGATTTCAATATGCTTCTTGAGCATGATTATGTTGTTGGATTACTGAGAGGGGGGCTGAATCAGTAATAGCGTAATTATAATCCTTTTTCTTCACGGTAATAGCTGCACTATAATCCTTTTTCTTCAAATGTTATATCAATAACTATTATCCAATAGTGAGCAAAGAAGAAATAAACAATCACACATACACACAATACACCACAAGAAAGTTTTCATCGGGAAAACCCAAATCGATAAAACCATATAATATTTTTCTTATATGTATTGAAGAATTACATTCATTGAAAGCACCAACTTCCTTGTTTTCCAAATGCAACTCAGCGGAGGATCCCAACCCCTAGTTTCTCGCTATGCTACAAACCTCAGGGAAGCTCCAACTCCCAACTTTTCTAGCTACAACCAGAATGACGCTACAACCCCCAATGTTCCCCAACTACAACCAGAAGGAAGCTACAAAACCCTATGTTCTCCAAATAAAACCACCTGTCCTTGCCCAATCACACCACCCTAAAGTAGAAGTAGAAAAATGGAACCACCATCACACTATCACTGTGAGATATACCATTGTAAAACCTATACGAATAAATTCCAGTCCATGCATCAACTATGCATCAAACTTATACCCCTCAACATGTAATCAACTCCGGCATTTATAAAGAAGTGCATCAACCATGCACCAACCCTGCACTAAAACAACCTAGAATCAACCTGCACCATAAACAAGTGCACCCAAACCATGTATCGGCGGTTTTAAAAGTCATGTGTCAACCACGATCAACTATGACTCATCAATATGTACCAACATCATCAACTATATTACCTCATGTATGTGTCAACTCATCAACTACTTGTCTCAATCATGTAATTCCAACATGTACCCCAACCAAAATCCCTCATCAATTTTATCATCCAAATATGATTTGTAGCTCTATAATAGACCTAGTGTATATGATCACATTCCTGCAAACCTTCATTAACTTTAACAACAAGAGACTAGCATTTTCATCAAACTTTTCTTTAGTCTCACATGCCTAGTTTTGGATTAGTCAACAACCCTAACTTGAAGTAATCATAACTTTGAACCTATAATGTTCTTCAGTGTTTTTTATGCAATTCATCCAGGTGTCACTACTTGGAACCTCTCAGAAAAGGATTTATAGAAAAAATGGCATACCTTGCTGAATTTTGTCTTATTCTTGAAAGTGACCTTGTAGAGTGTGCCCCGCATGAAATATTCATTGAATTGATATGAAACTATTACACATAATACTACAGACTGTACCCTAACCAACACATTTGGTCTCACTGAATTTGGATCTATCATGAAGAAGTTATGACATTTTTATCTGAAACACTTGTTTTTGACTAGTTTCGGGACTAGCCACAAACCTTATTTTCCACGGAGTGTAACTCCCAAAATAAAACGAACCACAAGCAAAAATTTTCACCACAGATACTTGGGTATGTTTTCGCAATGGAATAGAAATTTCATGGTCTGAATCATTATAGAAAAAAAGTTATAGAAAACATGGTGAGATGACCTGTAAATAACATACCTTAGAAAGCACCATCAAAAGAATTTATCATTCCTTTCATTTTGGCCTTCTTTTCTTCACCTTCCCTCATAAATTCGACTTAGATATCCTTGGTTACCTCAGACACCTATATATATTCAATATTCTCAAGTGTAATTAAAATGAGATAGCCTTGCCTCTTATTTATACTCTCCAAGTAGCTTCCTTCAAAACATCTTCTAGGTCACTTGGCCCACTTTCCTTATTTTAG